>JAVTVY010020154.1:0-82434 GCA_036873755.1 Hanleya hanleyi
GCGCCGAGGTCAAAGGTCAGTTCCGGTCACGTGAACGGAAGCGGAAGTGACCTCACAGAGGTCATATGCAAATGTCACTTCCGAGCTCTGAGCTCCACAGGCTTTGAGCCCCAAGAGCTCCGATCCAAGAAACACAACCCGGCGCTCCTGGTCCATAGCGCGAGCATCAAGGATGGCTGTCATAGTCCAGTAGTGATGAGTGATGGCACGCCTCTCCATCGAGTGCACTCTGTGAAGGACCGCTTCTGTGAACTCGTTCAGGATCTGGCGTCGTCCCTCGTTGTCGTCGCCATCTGCAAACATGGACCGGACCACTGCTCGGTAACCCGTGAATGAATTCACCGCGGTGGCATGCTGTAAAATGCGAGTCGCACAGGGCTGGATCTCCGTCATGGCTCTGCAACCGTAGAAATGAAGGTGTGTGATCCCGAGAGACGTGTTTTATAGACCATGTTACACATGCGCGCCTAGACGTCGGGTGTAGTCCGTGATACGTACTATTCTGATGGGTTAGTCCAAAATAGAGAGCAACAACAACAAGACAGATTACAGATCAATTCTTTTATTATGCGTGAACATCATAGAAATGCATGTTCTGACCTGTCTGTGGGGTTTTCCCACAATGGCGGTCACCTTCCGGCATTAGCCGCCATTAGCCGCCATTTCCCCACAATGGCGGCCACCTTCCGCCATTATCCGCCATTTTCCAACAATGGCGGTCAGACAAGTCTGGACATGTCCAAACGTCACGCCCCATTCACCCAAACCGGAAGTGACGTCATTTTTACATCCGGGCACTTCGCGTCTGCGCCTGCATTGAGGTATGCATGAGGGTCTTCATGCGCGCGCGCGCGCAATGCCGCTCAGTCGTACACCAGTACACCAGTCTCGATCCTCGACTTGGGGTAGAGTGTGCTAAAAATAGATTACCAGCTAGCGTGCTATAAAAGGGAAGCGGCCTGGCCGTTTCATCAGACACTCTGTCAACCACCAAGATGTTCACTTGCACAACTTGCCAGAAGCAGTTTACTCGCCCAGAAGATTTGCGACGCCACGAGGCCTCCACCCACAACGGTACACTATATACTTGTATAACCTGCGCACGGTTATTTAATCGGGAAGATGCTTTACTGCGCCACGAACGCTCACTCCACGAGGGCGCGAAGGAACAATGTAATGAATGTGGTCAACTCTTCAAACGACGCAGTCAGTTAAGACGGCATCAGCGTTTGATTCATGGTCCGTCTCTACGGTTTGGGCGACAACTTCCTACTGAAGAGGAGCCGCGGAAGGTGAGACCCAGTGAAGATAAGCCCGGGGACACGAACGCCACTGGTGATGCGATCACGGAGAGCCCGCCTATACCCACAGTTCAGAAGAGCCTAGATATCCAGCCAGTCCCTAGCATTGCTGTTGCCAGTCATACGCCTGACATCGGACATTTTCTGGAAGATGCAGTGGATATTCCCAGCGATCTGTTACAGGACGCCCATCCAGTGAATGACATCGATCGGCGCCAATGGCCCATGATACGGCACATTTTCCACCGTGATCGCCCCATTCCAGATATCTACAATTTCCCACTGACCCACCTCACCCGTCTACGCAGCTACGTGGAAGCCATCTTCAAAGATCAAACTACGGCCTTCAAATTGAATGTTGCTTTCGGGTACATCTTACGTCACAAAAAGACGGACCAGTTACGGTATTATTATGCCAGTAATAACAGCCATGTGTTTGACCAACCGCTCACCATCATTAACCGGGGGTCACTAGAGACGATGCTGGAGATACTGGACACCGTGGAACCCTTGAGATGGGCACATCGTCAACGCCCCAACATACAATGGGTCGTAGAGAAGGTCACCAATGCCACGTTCTTCCTTACCAAGCTGACCGACCACCGCCATCGGTTGAATGCGTCACCCGCCATAAGATGCCGCACATAGTCTCTATGTCTACATGCTGATCGTTGACTTGAGCTCAGTAAACACTTGTACATAATGTGACGGTGCGTTAAATAATAAAACATGGTGTTTGATATTTCAATTTGTTTTGCTGTGAATATACTAAACATACCCAAGGCGGCTCCCCCAGCCTGGGTATGATGTAACATTGGGGATAATAAACTGTATGAACATTGCTGAACTTGTTGTTATTCACATCACCCCATTGACTTGATAGGCAGATCCCAATAAGCCCGGGGACCGATATTAGCCCTTTTGGCTAGAGGTGATAGGGGTTTTCCCCTAGTTTAGAACTGATTGTGCTAAAAATAGATCAACAGCTAGCTTGCTATAAAAAGGAAACGGCCTGGCCGTTTCATCAGACACTCTGTCAACCACCAAGATGTTCACTTGTACTACGTGCTCGAAATCATTCACTCGCCGGCACGACTTGCGCCGCCATGAGGCTACCAAGCACGATGGAACCGCCCGGTATAGCTGTACGATATGTAGGCCTACACTGTCGTTTCAGCGCCCAGATCATTTACAGCGCCATGAACGTTCAATTCATGGGCCATCCAAGCGTCGATGCGAAGAATGTGGTCAACTCTTCAAATGACCCAGTCGGTTAAAACGGCATGAGCGTTTGATTCATGGTGCATCACCACGGCATGAGGGACAACTTTCCACTAAAGAGGTACCCAGGAGGGACAGATCCACTGAAGATGAACCTGGGGAGGAGAATGCCACTGGTGATGCGATCACGGAGAGCCCGCCTATACCCACAGCTCAGAAGAGCCTAGATATCCAGCCGGTCCCTAGCATCACTGTTTCCAGTCATACACCTGACAACAACGAACATTTTCTGGAAGATGCGGTGGATGTTTCCAGCGATCTCTTACCCGAAGATCATCCACTGAGTGAGATGTATCGACGCCATTGGTCCATGATCCGACACTGCTTCCACCGTCATCGCTCTATATTGGACTTGTACAATTTCCGACTGACCGACCTCGCCCGTCTACGCAGCTACGTGGAAGCCATCTTCAATGACCAACCTACATCCTTCACATTAAATGTAGCATTTGGGTACATCTTATGCCATAAGATGACGCGTGAATTGTGCTATTTCTATTCCAGTGCCATCAACCCAGTGTACGACCATCCTTTCACAATCACCAATCGGGCGTCGCTAGAGACGATGCTGACCCAACTGGACACTGTGGATCCCTTAGAATGGGCCTATGAACAGCGTCCCAACACCAAGTGGATAGTGGAGAGGGTCACCAATGTTACGTTCTTCGTGGTTAAACTGACCCACCACCCCCATCGGATGAAAGTATTCACCCATGCACTGATAGATACTCAGAATGCGCAAACAACTATCTGAGGATATGTTTCCTCAACGGTATCCTGGCCTGTCCGATGACGATTAGAACAAACGGTTCAGAGCGAACATGGCCGAAGATGGAACTTTCTGAAATGGCGACTTCTGATTGGACAAGAGTAGCCGAGAATACATCTAACGGACAGGAACGAATATGACAGATGCAAATGGTGGCCTCTGATTGGACAAGAATATTCTTGAATTGTAAATATACCCAACGCGGCTCCCCCAACGTGGTATGATGTAACATTGGGGAGAATAAACTATATGAAAAAAAACTTCTTGTTGTTGTTGTTCTCTCATGTGTGATCATTGTTGTTGTTGCTGTTGTTGTTCTCTGTCCGGTCTATATCATGGTGTTATGTTAGAGTGTTAAGGTGTAACGACGGGCGTCGACTGGCGTCACTGCATTTCGAAGAATTAGTGACAATTCCATGGAATATCAGAGCTTCTGAGCTATTTCACCTGGGCGTTGAAGCATTAAGAATGGCGTTGGTGGGCGTTGCTACAAGATGACACCTCACACGACGCATTCGCACCGCGGATGGTCCATCTCTACATCAAATACCATCCTTCACTGCCCCAAAATGCTCACTTTCGCTACTACTCGTACTGATGACGTCACCAATGACGTCACAGATGCTGTGGATATCCCTCAACCCGGAATGTACACCCCGAGAGCTACAACATGACACCTCTCAGGACGCATTCGGACCAAGGATGGTTCCTCTCTACTCCGAATACCTTCCTTCACTGCCCCAAAATGTCCACTTTCGCTACTACTCCAACTGATGATGTCAACAATGACGTCACAGATGCTTCGGACATGCCTCAACTCGGAATGTACACCTCGAGAGCTACAAAATGACACCTCACACGACGCATTCGGACTAAGGATAGTCCCTGTCTACACCAAACTCACCCCCACGCACCCACAAAATGTCCACTTTCGCTACTACTGGTACCGATGACGTCATCAATGACGTCACAGATGACGCGGACATCCCTCAAATCGGAATGTACACCCCGAGAACTACAAGATGACACCTTGCAGGACGCATTCGAACCGTGAATAGCCCATCTCGACCCCAAATACCTTCATGTACTGCCCGAAAATGTCCACTTTCGCTACTACTCGTACCGATGACGTCACAGATGACGTCACAGCTGACGCGGCCATCCCTCAAATCGGAATGAACACCCCGAGAGCAACAAAATGACACCTCACACGATGCATTCGGACCAAGGATGGTCCCTCTCTACCCAACACCTTCATGTACTGCCCCAAAATGGCCACTTTACTTACTACAACCAACTGCGCATGCGCAGATTGACGCGACTTGCATTCAAAAACACGCCATTCTGCCTCTACCCCACACAAGCTTCACTTTGACACCCTCCACGACTCATTCGAACCAAGGATGGTGCCTCTCTACCCCAAACACACCGCTACATAGCACCCAAAATGTCCCCTTTCGCTACTACTCGTACTGATGACGTCACTGATGATGTCACAGATGACGCGGACATCCCTTAAATCGGAATGTACACCCTGAGAACTACAAGATGACACCTTCCAGGACGCATTCGAACCGTGAATAGCCCATCTCGACCCCAAATACCTTCATGTACTGCCCAAAATGGCCACTTTCGCTACTACTCGTATGACGTCACATGACGTCACAGATGACGCGAACATCCCTCAAATCGGAATGTACACCCCGAGAACTACAAGATGACACCTTCCAGGACGCATTCGAACCGTGAATAGCCCATCTCGACCCCAAATACCTTCCTTCACTGCCCCAAAATGGCCACTTTACTTACTACAACCAACTGCGCATGCGCAGATTAACGCGACATGCATTCAAAAACACACCATTCTGACTCTACCCCACACAAGCTTCACTTTGACACCTCACACGACCCATTCGAACCGTGAATAGCCCATCTCTATCCCAAACACACCCCTACATAGCACCCAAAATGCCTGTTTTCTATACTACGGCCAGACTGCGCATGCGCAGACTATTGAACACGGACGAACCATTAGTGTAGTCAAGTGCTCCTCCACGAGAGCTTCAAATTAAGACCTCACTCGACCCCATTGGACCATTAGGGACTCACCTAGACTCCAACATGTCCACCCCGTATGGGCCTATACACCCATAGCCATGCAGTATAGGCCTATGGGCCTACCCAGGCCTCGGTGACTTTTTTCAAAAATTTCACCGATTCGCTCCGCAACACTTCCTATCGTGTTCTAAATGACGAGACGAGTAAAACGAGACCCCACAACCCTACCGCAAATGTATAGAAGTACGTTTCCCAGGGGGACAAACATTGATCCTATACCCTCAGTATGGGACTATATGGGGTTCGGTGACTTTTTCAAAAATTTCACCGATTCGCACGGGGACACTTCCTATCATGTTCTAAATGACGAGACGAGTAAAACGAGACCTCACAACCCTACCGCAAATGTATAGAAGTACGTTTCCCAGGATGGTCCTATACCTCCCATACCCCATATAGGCATTTTGCCGTAATTTAGGATAAAGTCCGTATTCCGTATTTTTTCAGGAAAATTTTTACATACACCCACCCTGGAACTAGGGAAGATAACTCTGTTGATAGACAAGCCCCGTTAAGCCCGGCGACCTATATACCCCTCATACCCCATATAGGCATTTTCCCAGGTTTTTCGATAAAGTCCGTGTTCCGTATTTTTCTTTTCAGGAAAAATTTTACATGCACCCACCCAGCCATCAAATACCCCTTCATGAATGCTTCAATTTGATACCTCACTCCACCCCATCGGGCCACTAGGGGCTCTCCTAGCTCCAAAAAGGTTATTTTCATACCCTTCGGCCACCGCGCATGCGCAGAATCACCCTAATTCAACCCCACACCCAGTCCATTAGATGCCTCTTCACGTAAGCTTCAATTTGATACCTCACTCGACCCCATTGGACCATTAGGGGCGCTGCTAGCTCCAAAAAGGCTATTTTCATACCCTTCGACCACCGCGCATGCGCACAATCACCCTAATTCAACCCCACCCCCAGTCCATCAGATGCCCCTTCACGAATGCTTCACTTTGATACCTCACTCGACCCCATTGAACCATTAGGGGCTCCCCTAGCTCCAAAACGTCTATTTCCATACCCTTGGGTCACCGCGCATGCGCAGAATGCCGATATTTCAACCCCACGCCCAGTCCATCAGATGCCCCTTCACGAATGCTTCACTTTGATACCTCATACGACTCCATTGGCCCATTAGGGACTCCCCTAGCTCCAAAACCGCTATTTCCATACTCTTGGGCCACCGCGCATGCGCAGAATGCCGATATTTCAACCCCACACCCAGCCCATCAGATGCCCCTTCACGAATGCTTCACATCGATACCTCACTCGACCCCATTGGTCCATTAGGGGCTTCCTAGCTCCAAAACGTCTATTTCCATACCCTTGGGCCTCCGCGCATGCGCAGAATGCCGATATTTCAACCCCGCACCCAGCCCATTAGATGCCCCTTCACAATGCTTCACTTTGATACCTCACTCGACCCCATCGGTCCACTAGGGGCTCCCCTAGCTACAAAAAGGCTATTTTCATACCCTTCGGCCACCGCGCATGCGCAGAAGGCCGATATGTCAACCCCACACCCAGCCCATTAGATGCCCCTTCATGAATGCTTCACTTTGATACCTAACTCGACCCCATCGGTACACTAGGGGCTCCCCTAGCTTCAAAAAGGCTATTTTCATACCCTTCGGCCGCCGCGCATGCGCAGAATGACGATATTTCAACCCCACACCCAGCCCATTAGATGCTCCTTCACCTAACCTTCACGTTGATACCTCACTCGACCCCATCGGACCATTTTATCTAGGGACTACTTTTTCTCCGCGGAAGCTTTTTTCCGAGACCGAATCACCGCCAAAACCACGGCCAAACCGCATCACCGCGCATGAATACATTTTTTTTTTTTTTTTTTTGCCGGAACTTTTTTTTTGCCCGAACATGCCCGAACATGCCCGAACATGATCATTGGCGGCCATCTTTTCCCACCTCCCACATCTTGGCGGCCATCTTTTCCCACCTCCCACATCTTCCACTGGCGGCCATCTTTTCCCACCTCCCACACATCACGCATGCGCACACCACCCCAATACCGCCACAAAACCGCCACATTTTTTGTGCTGTGACGTCACAAACAGGTTCTGCGCATGCGCAGTGAGGCGCTATTTGTTCAATTCGGGTACTGTATACTACTGGCCTGCTGTGTGAATTGTCATTATGCCCCAAGCCTGTAGGATGACCACAGGTCAAGAACGCGAGCATTCTGGCATTTCAATTTTACATTTCTAACTGGACATCTGCTTCTGTGGATATATTATTAATCGGGAACCTGCTGGTCACTCCCATTGTTGTCCACGCGCGTGCACCGGTGCATGGATAATTATGGCCCGCAGGAACAAAGACAACGCGGGCAGGTACGCCGAATAGCTCTATTCAAATTAGTATCCGGGCCCGAATAACCCATGCCCGCATAATATTTCCTGAGGGTGTTGCAGTGCTTTACATAATCAATCTCCCTGTAATAAGCCGTTATATTCTGTTAGACGAGTGTTTAATTACAGTCTAGTGGACCAATTACATACTTTTCCCTTTAAGGTGTTAAATCTGAAAACTTAATAAGCACAGCAATAGAAAGACACATGATATTACTTGCTTATACCGTATTTATAATATGACACATTGCAAATAAACGAATCTTGTTTCACTAAGTATTGTAATTGTGGTTGAAAAGAAATGGAGTGTCACATTTGCAACAAACGTGTTGCGATGAAACACTATACCCTTACATTTGCAAATTGTCTTTGTTGCATAACAGTTAAGTCTTCCGTTAGACTCCTGAGCAAACTGAATATAACTATAACAGGCTGTAAATTTTTCATGTGGACAACCAATTACATTTTCGTACTTTTGATTCTTTTTCCGTAGTTATCAAGCATATATCCAATTCATACCACTGGGTTATTTGCAAGGGTCAAGTGTGTGTGTTAGCGTATAGCGTGCAAGATCTATGGCATTACGTTTCGTAACTTGTGTCTAATTCCGCTTAACCCGGGGCTTGGGGCCGTATGAACCCATATACTTCAAGATCCTCATGGTACTCATATGAACAGTCACAATCAAAGCGTGACTGAGATACATCATTCTTCAGATGACGACTTTACAACGAATATTATGGATTAAGAATACTGATCAGCGATACGGATTTGATATTTTTGGAACATCATGATGTCTTGCCGGCCTCATTGAAAACTGTTGATCGCTTCTCTCTTGCAGGAAACAAGCCTATGTTTATGTATACTATGATTGTCTTTTTGAATTTAGTGCTAATACTGTTATATGGTATATGGAATAGGTCTTTGGATTATGGACGCGGATATTCTCTAATGGACGACGGCTGAATTATGAATGACGGACCAGACGCTTGTAATTGCAATATTTTTATGGCAATATTTTAAATAATGTGACAAAGATCCAATGATGATTGTTTTAGTTTTACAGATTTATAGAACCATTTATGACTCTAACACAGTCCGTCGCAGAACCGCAGTCAGGTTGAAAATATGTGATGAACCATTCTCCGAAGAGTGCATATCTTCGATTTAGAGAACCGTTAAACCCCATTTTTTCTAAGAATGCGTTATTAATTATACCAACGAGAGACGTTTATTGTAATAGCATTGTGATAGAAAAAATGTTCTGTAGGGTCCAAAGTAGTGTCATTCGCCTTTTCGGGATAAAACAAAGGGTGTAATTGGCGAGTTGACATACGATAAACTGTACTGTTTGGATGTATCAGCTTGGTCTATAAACTGGTGACTGTCTTGAACGATGATTAAAGTATATATGCTCAAACACAACTGTCAGAGGTGCAATGAAGAAATTTTCCGAGATAATTGTGGTATTCTGTGCGGCTAATGCGTATAATTTCGGGTCGTTTTCCACTTTAACTGATTTTTGTTTTTATTTGAAAATGATACAGCGAGAGCTGATGAAAGTGGTGTATATATAATTTGGTATAGAATATTAAATACAGTAATTAATTTAATAATAGATCGGATATATTTAGACAACCGAATGTATTTATAGTTAAGTGAAGTTGATCTTTATAAAGATTATGTATGATGTATCCAACCTTTACCTGGTTTAGTCCTATTCAATATTCTACTTAGCCAGATAAGTATAATATATATGTATATTGTCGAAATGTAATGAAGTGAAACGTATATTCAGCTGTGCGTAAGCGGTTAAGACAGAAGACGATAGTGGCTTGTTTATAACCCGTATAGACAAGGAAATCACAAGTCATTTGAGCTTTCCTTCTATCTACTTTCAATTTTGTGAGATGTAAAGCTCGAATACGAGAGCGATGTAGCTTTTCATCTTTCTACTTTCAATATGGCGGGATGGAAAGTTCGAATAGGAGAGCGATGTAGAGCTTTTCACCTTTCTACTTCTAGTTTGCAAGACGGAAAGCTGAATTGTCAAGTGTTACACGAAGCAAATTTTACGACTTGCAGCAGATCCTTTGTCAATAAAGTTTCGTGTGTCTTAACACCAAACCGTTGCCATCACACGTGCAGTTTCGTTGCATGAGCCGGAGTAAGGCAAATGTATATATTCCCATCGCCATGCACAGTAATTAGGCATTAACTTTTGTCACTTATGACCGTTAGCAGACAGCCGGTTATTTTTGTGTATATACATTATGTATGATAATACAATTAAAGGCTTTCTTTTGACAAGTTGGCTGGCTCGTGCGAACATATGTGATTTTGAAATATCCAGGGGCCGACGACAGGTGTTCGAAAGGTAGCCGTTATTTCGGTTGCTGACGGGCGCACAGACAATAGTCAGTGTAAGTTAACTGTGTAACTGTTTCCGACAGGAATACGGGGCTGTAGGGCTTTTGTCTCGGTGCGCTGCTTTGTTTGTGACCAAAAAGAAGAAGAAAAAAAATCGCCTATATGGTATTGACTCCCCCCTCCCCCACCCAAGCAACTGGGGAGCTTATCTTGAGTAACTCAAAACTTCACACAAAGAGTTTTTGAGTGAAAAATGTGGCACGCGCCAGTCTTTTGTCATCTGAACTGGCCCGGCAGTTCACTGGACAATAAATTCTTATCCATGATCAGACAGCTGGCATCAACTGTCCATTGTCCAAGTGGACGGACAGTCAATCTATTCTTAGTCGATGTGTCCGAAATCTGACCCAAACGATATTGAGTCTTCTGACCCTTTGCACTGCCGCTCGACCAAGCGATGCCAATTCCATGCATGCAGTATATCTTTACTGACATTTTTGTTATACAAACAAGTGATGAATCTTCATTTTATATTGAAAGAAACTGCATCTTTCCCGACTAAAAAATAAAAAATAAATGTTCTGCAAACAATCATGACTGATATATATACCACTCAGTTTCACAGGTGCCTGGATCGAGCATTCGAACGTTTCCGTTTACATGTAGGGAGCTTCACAACCACCACGCTGGGGGTCTAATCATTTGCGTACACTTCGCCATCCGTAAGATGGCTTGCGAATCGTGTGTCTCCATTATCGCGGAGCGATATCCGGTGTTTTACCGGATTCTGTTCGGCCTTCATCCGGCGGAGACCCGACTCGAGAAATCTGATGAATTACAGGTATTCATACCACTTCTGAAACAGATATTTCCTGGGCTTACAAAATATATAGATATGAATAACTTTCGTATCATACAAGAGGTGTGGTGGATCTGTAATTTTAAACAAGTAGGACATCACATGATTCGAAAATGGCGAGTTACGTTGGGGTTAGACTTTTGCTGATTGGCTGACGAAGTCACGTGGTATTGATTTCTGGAAATTCCCTCCAACAGTTGCCGAAAGTAGGCTGTAAATGGATACACACGATCCCAGGGTCAGTCTTACCGCGTATAGATGACCGAGATGGTTACAGGTTGGGGGTCTAATAACACCCCAGCCACCAGTCAGATTTTTGGACCGGATTCGGGGCCGCGCGTACATCGCCGGAAGTCACATCAAATATAGTAAAATAGATGTTTGCCGAACATTTCGATTACTTTTCAAGTCTGCATAATACCTCTGTTGACCTAGCGTTAAAAAGAATTATAGGGAGATTATTTTCCCTGTTTATCTGGACAGAGCCTATGAAAAGTAGTTCGCTCATGTGCAATACTAACTGAAGGAGTTGTTCGGCCGGGTTTAAACTGAACCGTGCGTACGTGGGTTTTCCCCTATACGTCATAGCAACGTAGTAAAGGTCAACTTCCGCTATTGGAGGCAGGAATGATAAACGAGCCTGTGAAATGGAGCATGCGCTGTGGGGAGGAAGGGCGCTTCGGTCAAGCACAAGCACCTTTCGAAAGTTCGCCAGTCAAGATTTCCCAGTGACACCTGTACAGAAACCGACAATTTAAATCGGTTCCAGAGAAAATAACACCGATCGCTCTGGACAGGAAAAAAGTTTTGATCTCTGTTTTGAAAAAGTTTTGATCGATGACAGCTGTCAAAAACAAAGTTCAAACTTCACAGATATCGACATCTGGATCCGGATATACGACTACGCCCACTGTACTCTTATACATGCAAGCAAGCCCAGGCTAATCTCTGTGGATATTTGATTTGACTGGGTTAGCGCAGATGAGATCGAAACGAGACTTCTCGTGTAGGGCTATACCCTTGCTAATTTCAAAATGCCGTGATTGACATCCCATACTCAGATAACGCGCATTGCATTAACACATCAAGCAATCAGAAAATGAGTATAACACCCCATCAGCAAATTATATTGCACGCGTTAGTTTTGTCCGATTAAAATAAGAGTCATCGCATTAGATCCGTCTCGTAACGGTGCACGTAACCCGTGTCGAGATTCGACGGTTGTTAATAGTTGCAAATATCTGTGAATTTTGTTTTTTAAGATATAGTACTTGGTGGAGCATCACCACTGAACTGATATGGTGGACGCGCACGGGAAAGTGATAGATGTAATGCATCCTGTACTAACCATGACAATTGCAACAAGAGTCCAAGAGACTTCAAAATAAGCCCGCATATTTGACCTGATTTAATATTTGCCATCCCACATGGGGAAAGACATGGAGTAAGGACTTGCAGATCTATGCATCCAACATCCAAGATTGAGGCAGAGGTACACCGAGAGTTTGGTAACAATCAATTATTTCCTAAGACGAACTGCGGGTATGATATGACGGTTAGATGACAGCCAGTAGGTTTCTCCGTCGGTTTCTTCTTGGTCAAGAATTTGGAATACGGAATTTGGTCATATTCCGCAGCCCTACACTGGATGGAGTTCACGGACATCAGTGTTTTCTTGATGCGTTAACCAAATGAGTAGCCTTGATTTACCTCAAACTGGATAGGGTTATCTTTACACCGTACATATGGTATACACAAAAATTAAAGTTTGATAAGGAACCAATCCATAGACAATGCACATGAAAAGTTAACAGACTGATAGACAAACACCAAAATCGATAGGCTAAAACTAAACATCCCACAATTTCCCCCAGAGTTACATATTTATGACGGATTTTAAATGATTTTCTGGCTTTCCGGCAACAGTGACCCCAACCTTTGGAATGTGTTCTACTTGTCCCACATGTAAGATGTACTTGATAGTAACCCAGAACTATATACACACACAGCCAACTAAATTTACCGGACCATGAACCAATAGGCTTCTCATTTGCCTTGAGTTTGAAGTTACCCTTAAATTTCATTACAATTCGGGCATCGCCACATAAGCTCATAGCGTGGACATAACAATTGTCAATGATTTCCTATTTTGGGTCGCAGTGACCATGACCTTTGACCTCAAAATCAATAAGGTTCTTCCTTTCACCCTAGGTAATGAATATAACCCAAAGTTAGTGCCCACAAATGACCCGGAACAGGAGATATTTCTCATCGCGTTATAAGTCTAACGACGGGTTAATAAAACCGGCGGACCATAGCATGGGACGGGTCTTTATGAAAACATTTCGCTCTCACGGTTAATCATTTTTGCTTTGGTTTCGTAAGGTCACGGAATCGGTGAAAAAAAGAAACAGTCACGCAATTATACAGTGATAGTAGCGTCATGTTAGCTGTTCCCTGATCCACATGTAGTATATTCTTTGTGTTGATGTTGTTTGCCTACGGCTTAAACGTTTTTTGTAGTGAATCAACCCGCATGTTTAATGGGATATACACAATTTCTCATGAAGGCGAAATCGTGGCCTTGATAAGATGACCTGCTGTCTTTATCCATATACAAAAAGACTCATAGTTGAATTCACAGCGAACACAATTGTTTCCCACGCATAAAAAACTTCCTTATTTGTGCATAAGCGGCAAAAAAAGTTGTGGAAGGATAAAGCTTTTGTGTAAAATACTCAGCTCGCGCGTTTCTATTTTCGCAAATGATAATGGCACATGCAATTTCTCTGCAATGTAGTTCCTCGAATAGTCTTGTGTAGCTTACGGCTTTTCGGGGGAAACTAACATCAACATGTTGACAACGATTCGGTGTAAGACTCGCGAAATATAATTGACAAAGAATCTGCTGAAAGTTGTATTGTCAGTCTTTTGTCTATGATTTTACCTTTTACAGGGAAGTTTTACATCAAATCTCGTCAAAATGCTTTTTCCCTTCAGAATCTCAAGAAATAGTGACACAAAAGACATTATGTTCGATGCAAACAATTTTATTATTATTTTTTGGCATCATTAAAGTTGCATTATGTCATAGTTTCTTCTCTATAATAAATAAATAAATTAACTGATAAATACAAATAATTTAGTATTCAAGATCTGTTGAGACTTTCATAAAATAAATCTTCGCTTGATTACTCAGAATCAGGGATAAAAAATATTGCATTATGATTCATATGAGCCTCTTAAATGAGCATCAATTAATTAGCAAAGGTGAGACGATTCGCAACATTATCTTATTATAGTGAAACGTTTGAAAAACCAATGAAGGCTTTGTATTGCAATGCCAGCAGACACATGTTAATATATTACAAACATATAAATAAACGAAAGTATAAATATGCGAATGAGACACCAAGATATGGACATCCGTACTTTTCGCAAGCTTTGACACCATATAGTTACTTGGTGCGGTAAGAAAAATAATGCAAGTTTTCAATAAATTAATAGGCAATAAATTAAGTTTCGAATAAATAAGACGACATAATGATATTAAATAGTCATTTGTTTCACGAGTTTGTCAGTGTGAAATTGAATTGTTTTTCTACACAAGATGTTATTGGATAGAGTGCCAAATGTCCATAGCAGTAACGTGACATTTCAACTTGCACATAACGTTGTCCTCTTTCCATTGCATAAATCGTTCGGACCGACACGGGTCGC
The DNA here is from genome assembly GCA_036873755.1 of Hanleya hanleyi. Lineage (NCBI taxonomy): Eukaryota > Metazoa > Mollusca > Polyplacophora > Lepidopleurida > Hanleyidae > Hanleya > Hanleya hanleyi. Next base: position 14,802 of record JAVTVY010020154.1, read on the forward strand.
ACGTGCAAGTCTGCTCGGAGATTCTCTTTCGAATGTCCTGAGTTTTATCGGTAAAATATCTGGTGCTTCTGTCCGTCTGTCTGCACGAGTTATAATATATTTACAGAAATAGCACTGGTTGGCCCATTGGACAATAGCCGCTCTGCCTGGACGTCTATACTTGCGATATAGAACCCGCATCTTGCATCGGTAGAATGGGCGAGCGTCTGACCACTTGCATCCATCAGGGCGGGGTTGACCGCTGGAAGGCATCCTCTCTCAAGATAAACTGACCACAGATGAGATCTGGCGAAGTGGATCTCGCTAGCCACATATCATGTGGCAAAGGAATACCCCCTGGTGGATTTGGGTGTAATGCTATATGTACCATGGCACGTATGCAGCAGTATATGGCTGGTATATATACGGGCTGGACATGCCGACTGACCACGTCTTATTCAGGCCAATTGTTAACCTGGAAAATATAAATAAATATCACTTTTAATAAACCTGGACATAGCTGAATATATTAAGGAACAGGTAAAGTCCATTTTAATCATCCATCAATTATGTTGTTGTTGTTTTTTCGGTTGCTAATTTTCCTATGCTAATTAGGTTACTGGGGATCACTAGTCAAACCGGAAATTATGCATTTTTAAGGGGAGCAGTTGTGCTGTAGGTTCGAGTCATGAATTGAGTAGAAAAAATTATGACTAAGTGGAGATAATTTTAGATTAGACCAATTTGAAAAGAATTTAGCTCTGTCTATACATTCAACTTATACCCTGTGGGCAATAGATTTCACTGATTAGCAATATATATTTATAAAAGCCCTAGTTTAAAAATAATCTTGACACAAATTGAAACAATTTAGCTTTAAAAAGGAGATGTTTTTTTCATTCGGCTTTGATGCTTACCTGTGTGGAATTATTCTGGAATTTGTCACATAAACCAGAGTATCAGACGGGAATTGTTATCACCGGGCACGGAAACACATCACTGCACATCAGATGATTGTAGTAGTCCGTGACACATTCGTCAGACTGACTGAATTCACAGTTTTCCGGTTCCTAAAACATACAATAAGCAAATTGATTAACTCACTAGTTCTTGTATTTTTTCATTAAGTAATGTAACATTTAGTAAGAAAGAACATTACTATAATCTGATTAAAAGCAGAATCGGTTTCTGGAAACGATTTTAATCCGATTTATTAATATATTATATAGTCTAGTCCAATTCAGATTGCAAAGGAAAGTATCTCAAGCCACTGAAACTAAACAGATAATTTGAATAATGATGTTATCAATACCACTGATAAAAATGTCAATTTCATTAGCATATATTGAATTATCTGGTATTTCAAAAATATAATCCTTACCTTGATCAAAATGCAGGAGAAGTCTGATTTCGTTCGTCCCGCTGCGATGTCGTTATCATTTTGTTGAGCGTTGGGGTCGGCTAACAAAGCTCCCAGCTTGGTGGAACTGTCGACCTGGAATGGACAATGGTAACGAAACATTTAGCACCGAATGACAGTAAGTTATTCACACCTACACTAAATCAATTTCAAGGTAATCTATGTCGAATTCAGAAGCCGCACAGCTGTGGACGTGTGACATGTTGATATCTGACACCTGATCTGATGGCAGCTATTGTAAACAAACTAGGAAGATAATCCGATTTGCGCTATCATTTTTTGTCAATATTTGTTTTTTTTTCAATATTCAACTTACTACTGAGAGTATGGCTAGTAAGTTGTTTACAACTTTATTATGAATGACATCCGAGATCCACAACCGGAATCCCCACGACATTACACTTTCCAAATACACGCTATCGTCATCGGGTCCCCTTGGAAATGGTTATTAACGTAATACAACGAAACGTAGCGTATATATATAGCACATGTTTTTCCGAAGCGCGAAATGTCAATGTAAAATAACAGGTTGACCTATTTCCCAGTCAACCAATGGCATGGGCGAAATATTGGTCAACGGCGTAAAGAATCCATTAACCTATGTACCTATCTAGGCTGCACCCATTGCCTCATTGGACAAGTTCCAATCTATATCTTGCAGAATAAATTCACTCGTCACTTAAAATGCATATTAAACAATTCATAATATACTTTTAACATTAGGAAATGAACGCAAGCTTACCTTCAAAAGTCTGATTTCGTTTTCCCAGCAGAAAGCCTCTATCAATGTATGTTGTATATGTATTGTGACATCGTTTGTGTTCGTTTCAGCTGGTATCAAACAAAGCATGATGTTGTCGCTTCCTCTGTAAATATATAGAAATGTAGCCATATCAATGCATTGTTCATTTCGTGTTTTGATTATATACTTACAAAAAATAAACATTTAGTTTCGTGTCTCCATCAACAAATTACAACATAGAAAAATATTTATTTTATTGTTGAGCTAACAAATTCACATACAGGAAGTGATTTCTCGTTGCTTTTGAAGTATTAAAATGATAAACATTTTGCTCTTTTTATTTCTCGTTTTAGAAATTGAAACGTCAACTATGCCAATGCATGGGACGCAAAATTAGTCTCCAGTTCTTGCCACAAACAAAAAAATATATTTAAAATCTGAAAAAAAAATCATTTAAAAAACAAATACTTACACTTCGAGTAATTTTGCGCATTCGAACACTCCGCTTGTAACTCGGCCTTCGTATTTGGCTTGGGTGATCGTGTCTCTCACTGCCTTGCCGATGTTCATTTTCTTTCTGTAAAACGAAATCGAACTGTTAGTCACCATTTTCATCTACATCTAAACAGTATATCTTAATCATTTGAATCTGGCCAGAGCTACACTGAAGGAATGTTCGGCTGTTATATAGGCATGACTCAGTGGCGATGAGTGCTCGAGGATTCCCCCGAATCCGTTGAGTCACGGTGTGTTATGACAACGAAACCAGGTCACCGCTTAACACGCTTAAATCGTTCAACGCAGTACCTGGGACTGGGCGGGGAGAACGAACTGTGCTCATGTGATACTCACAAGGATAATGAATAAATGTGTTGCAATAACCATGTCGAACTAATTTCAACAAAATTTTCAAAAAACACAAAATATAGTTTTGGGGAAGATTCTCAGCAATAAATCGATAATTGTATAGGAATTCTACGTAGCTATACAAGAGCAAATGACGTCAGCATGCGTCGGGGATTCCGTTTTATACGTATTATCTTTAAGTTCTTTCGTAATACTACAACAAAATACGCAATGTCCCAAGTAAAAATCTCTAAAATTGATATACTCTGTATGGCACATCATTGGGAATGGTCATGCGGTGACAAAGAAAAGCTCATGTAGGCGTTTTGACATACAGTACAGTACAGGTCTAACAGCTGTTCAGCGTGACCTTGATGAACGCACGGATGATTTCAGCTTAAATTATCCCTTAAACGAATCCCACGTGGATAAAGTAAACTTATAAATCTTCCAGATACCCATTTCGAAATTTCATTTACGGTAATCAAATAGACATGCACTCGTATCTTGAGCAAAATTACAAGAACTTGCAAAGATCTCTATTTGACCCACATGACACAGCCACGTCAAAACTATAACGTGGTCGCCTGGAAAGCCTTTTTCATGAAAACAAAAATAAAATTGCAATTCATACTCATTCCAGTTAAAGTTTCCAACAAAATATGCATGCATAGAACTAATTTTAAGAACATCACTCGCTAAGATGAATTTCAAACCAGCTGATGCAAGATTTCTTTGTCCTGTCATGGTACCAACAAAGCAAAACCTGCTATCGTTAGCAACAGTCTAATTAAAAGATACTTACTGCTCGTGTACTTTAGTTGTATCCTCAGTGACGTCTGGTAAAGTCATTTTTCAGGTAAAATCCACAAACCGTCAAAAAGGTAAATATCTAGCGTGAATACAGCGATAACTCGACTGAGCTCTTTCTCCTAGGACAGATAATGGTGCAATAATGCTGACTGCAGCTTAACCCCGACTTTTATAGGTTGGAGGCGTGACCGTGACTGAACTCGATTTTGATTGGCTGAGATGTGGATTGCCTAATGAATATTCACGAAGATCGATGTCTTTGTCCCGAGCTGAGCTGGCAATGCCCTCGTTACTGTAGACACGTATATGGCTGTCAAACGCTTCAAGATGACAACAGCGTAGTATTTACGTGGCTTCGCCTTAACAATGAGAGAAATCACACAAATGTCCCAATAATTCGAGAAACACGTGTATCGCATAAGCAGAGTATAGCTCGATTTCTTCGTAATGGGGAATCTAGACTGCACCGGAAAAATACGTCGGGTCAACGAAGCTAGGGTATTTCCAGAAAAAAACGTGGTGAAGTCAGCTGACCGCCTTTAAGCGGAATCTTCTGGAACTAGAGAAATTTACTTCCTAGAAATTTCCCTTAACGTTTAGCCAGAAAGCACAAGAGACTAATGCGAAAATGGAAAACACCAGCACTGTTTTAGTTCGAAAATAAACACATACATATAGATAAACGCATAACACATCTATAGCTGAGAATCATATAGCTAGATGGAATGCAAATAATATCCACGACTTCGCATCGCAAGTGAACATTTAGGAAAGGTAAAGAGTAAAACATAATGCAAAATATTGACCGAGGTCAAGGCAACCACGGCTTCTTGTTTTACCATATATGTATATATATTTTTTTGAATGCTTGTAAATAATGAGAACAATATTTATGCATCTTTTTTTACAGAATAATTTTGTGACAAAATTAAGACCTTGTCGCAAGAAGGTTTAAGAAGGTTGTCACAGTATGGTTAGGCCTATATGGAAATATGGTGTGTCAGATGAAATATATAACATCAGCAAAACTTGTTGTTATATGACTGTGGAACATAGCCCTGGTCAAATTAATTTCAACAAAAGTGAAAACTAGTTAGTTTATGAAGAGTACTTTGCTACAAGAGCAAATGACGTCAGCATTCGTCCGGGGTTCCGTTTTGTATACGTCTTAAGTATATTTTTCTTTTCAGAATACTTCAATAAAATACGCAATCTCCCAAGTAAGTATTTTCAAAATTGAGCCAGTGCATCAATCGATGTGTTAGGATTTAGGGATTGCCTGGACTTGTGAAGATGCTATCTATTATTATGCATTAATGATAATCGGGGATGCAACTTTCAACACTGCATGCTCTGACATTGCATTGCTTAAAAATCGGCTTCAACCACAAATTTATTTTGAATTAAACATGTGCTAAAATTATCTAATTTAAATTAATTGCATTATAAGTATGAATATGTAAAAATATATATATTATACCAAAATAATCATTTACATTGCATATGCAATACATATAAATATAGATTTGAAGTCGAACTTGTATTCGCCTGAAATCTCTTTGTTATTCACACTTGAATAGATTTGAGACGTTTTGTCGAATGTGATGTCCATTTAAATGTTTGTTTATTCTGTCATATATATAAGCATTTGTTTTCTTTTCATCTCAAGCACCGGTACTAATATATGCAAATGCATATCGGGTATTGGTCAAGTACCAAGATCCAACTTGTCCATTTCCAGCTGTCGGGTGTCAAAGGTCACCAGCTGGCGCGGTGCAAAACGAAAGCGACGTGCTTCGTACGCAACATGCGGCTAGACCGGGTAAAGTGATGGTCTATTGTTTTGGTAGACGATGGATCAATTTACAAAATACAAGCTATACCAATATATGCGATTGTCCAGTTGAACATCTGTCGTAAACTTTAACGGCGAGATTCTCAGAGAAAGAATCAGAATCATAATGGACCCGCTGATTTGTCTGTGGGTGTCATTTTACCGTTGTTGTTCGCCTCAGCTGTTAGATCAGTTTAATTAGCGGCGGTCCAGTATAATCAACAAATTTTACCTATGACCTAACTGTGACATATTTGTCACATCATTTAACGAATCTGAGCAACCAACGAGTTTAACAAAGAGAAAACGTAATTGTATATCATCTGTCCATTGCTGATCAAAATCAGAACAGATGGAATGTCCGTACCTCATATTTTCGCCACCCAGATTTAACCTCCCTTATTCTGAAAGTTCACTATTGCATATGTTCATGATTTCCCGTTATACGAATAAGTTAAATATGTATATGCAAAATAGACACGTGTATACAAAAGATAGCTTTCTATATGCTAATCATTACAGTAAGTTTGGGAATATTAATTGTTCATTTCGTAGTTAATTTCATTGGGCATATTTTGTATTTTGACTAGGGATTACTTCCCAGGCACGCGCTCCTCAATATAACAGTATTATACAGCCCATGAATATTTAAGAACTGAACATACTATTCTATGGAAATGATGCATTATTTATGGTGTAACGGTAAAAACAACCCCAACGAAAATGGCATGTTTAACCTTAATTTCCAGATGGTGTTATTTCAATTTTCAAACTATGCATAATGCATATGATGATGGCTTGGAATATAACTATACTGTTGAGTTTAGTATTGTAGACTTCAGCTACATGAACAAGTACAATGCGTTGTTTTAACTGGAATAACAATACTTTCCTAACACGGTGCCATAAATGTCCCCAAACCACAGTGCAAACTACCTTCCCAAAGTTTCGATACCCATGCACATTGGTTTAATTGGGGTAAAAACATACCTGCATGGTTATTAATGAATCACTTTTTCTTATCTACACACTTGTCACTTACTCTCCAAGACATTGATGTACCTTGATATGAAATTAACAATATTGTTTTTGAATGAAGAATTAAACCACAAAGTTTAATCGAACATGTGGCGGAATAGGGGTTTAGTTTTGTCAACTTAACAATGAGCTATATAGTCTATGTGTCATTTATTATATACCTTGTTTGGAACCCGTTCGGCCAGGGATATAAAATGAGCAAACAATCTTCCCCTGGTGTGTCAATGAACAGACCTTCGGGTCATTGAATCAGTACATTATGATATATTAATATATGCCCGTACATGTCCTCGCCAATTGTATAGGCGCATATGTCGCCGATACTGCATTCTCACTTAATGGAAATAAAATGACTTTCATAAGCCTTGTTTTTAGTATCAGATGTCATATTAATTATTTTGACAAGTTTATTTATGGGCATGTTTTGTCATCAGACGAAGTATGCATATTAAACATCAAAATGAAGAACACCACCACACTTCTGTGACAAATGCCATTATATGTAATACCGTTTCATAACAATCGATGGGCTAAAAAAAAAAAAAATTATGTGACACCGGGCTTGCTTGCTGAACTGTAAAAACATTCTGATTGTCACCACTAGTCCTATAATTAATATCTCTATATTGTTTAAAGTTTTAAAGTGCACATTCTCGATTTGTGCAGCAAACTGACATTTTAATATATTTTTATAGTAATCGCCATATATAATATGGCTAGAGGCAGCAACAAGAACAACAGAATGATTTCTTACTATCAGATAATAACGTGACAGAAAATGGTATGTCATGTAATCAACACCTATCACGTTTGTATGTTTGCTGTGGAAATGCCATCCTTGTTGTTTATTTGTGTCATTGTCACTGTGGCTACCTAGACACGCGCTGGCAGAGTTTGCTGTAACCTGGTCATGTAGGAGGGGATTTCCAGCTTGATTTATCTCCCCTTTGGGACAGATCAATATTGTACGTGTCCGGGTATTCGAAACAGAAACACGGACCGAACGAAAACAACATTGCCGGAAAAATACATTCGGTTCATATATGGTCATTCCGATTTTCCAAATGTGAGCAAGGTGGGGAAATGTCAGTTGGGTTCGTTGTACATGGGTGATGTAAGAAAGGGAATATTCAATGTTACGGGATAGCCGATCAATCGATAGGTCACGTGCGATCAACCATGATCATATATGGTCATTCATGGACCCGCTTTATGACTCGTATCCACGAGGATTGCTCACCAGGTCGACTTTTAAGGTTCCGAAATAACACATGACATTGAAGATGTAACTATTCCGAGCTGTTTGTCATTTTGATAGAGCATCTTGTACAAATAAGGACATACGTTCATTTTTGTGCCTGAAACGTTATCGCCCAGCGTTCATGCAGGAAACTACTCAACTGTTGTGTATGTCCTGCTCAAAGCTGCACGACGGTTCGACAATTCTCCTTCCAGTACCGGTACATGTATATGGAAAAAAATTAATATGAACAGGCCACACGTTTGATAAAAATAAAAAATAAAATTATATGATTATAATCCACACGATGTTTAATAAATTTGATGCGAACTATAACGCGTTTGGTCCGCAAGATAGAAGTTCCTGTGTTTGTGGAGAACAAAACAAAAGAACAGACGCATACTCGATTCTGGGGCGCACGAGTGATATATAAAATGATTTAAAAGATTTTGGCAGGTTACAAACATTGCAAGACAATGATTAAGCCTAACATTATAAAAACTTTGGAGTAAACATGTTGCTTGAAATTCAGATTTGATGTCAGACACGGACCTCCCAGGATCTTTGATTTCATCAATTCTTTCCAGTAAAACTTCCCTCAAATGATAAATTAAAAATGATTGGAAACATGTTGCTTGTAAAGTATATAGCAAAACATTTCTTTATGTATAAACTTAACAGATGTCGCACCAGAGGCTTACACGTAAAATATCTTGTTGTAACAGGTAACAATTCTGTACTGATGTTATATCTTTAAACACTTTCAAATCATCAGCGGACATCGAAATCCTAGAGCAGAGAATAATATCCGATTAATTACGATTTGACACCCAGAGTATAAACATTAGGGAAGTCATTAACATATATGGTAATTGACGCATGTGGTGCACCTGGCATTATATCCAATGGTAAAAGAACTAAAACCATATATTTTATCTAGATTCAAGAGCATCTCGAGAACTTTCTTGAAAATGCTTTCAACAGGGTGAGTGAATAGTATTTTACGTTGCTTTCACCATTATTTCAGTCATATATTACGACGAACCAACTGAGCACCACCCAGCCAAGTTACGTTCCTGTTGCTTCAAAGAAGAAATCTTTGAAGCAGCATGGAACCCGACACACTTCATCCACCCTATAAAACAGAAAGGACACTTACATGGTGCAATAAAGATATTACAGTGCAGACCTATGAACCCTCAATCATTCGGCGGGTAGATACTGCATGTAGGAAGCTATTGTCCGACTCTTTGTGTCGCTGAAAAGGCTAGACACACATTGTTGTCCCCAAACTTGGCCAAACTGTATGCATTGTCTCGTGATTCTTACATGGAGTATGAACCATTCGGTGTGAGACTCACGCATTTGGGATTTGTCTCACGCTCTCATGCAGCTATATCAAAATCTCACGCATCTTGGCATTTTCATGAAAATATTTCTAAAATAACCAAGAATCGTTCGAAATTGGTCCAGTTTACAGAAAAAGGAATCAGTAATTTCGTATCTCCTGGGCGGAAGAACTCAAATCTCACACCTTGGCAAAATTATAACTTGACAGGTGTGACAGTACTAGACATCACATTATCACGTTCCTGCTGCTTCTCAGCAATATGAACCTTCAACAGTTTGCGACATGTAGCACTACAATATAGTGATAACGAACATCTCCAATTTGCATTTGTGACTTGATAATCGACAGAATCTCCGGAAATCACATATCGATAATTAATGTTGACAGGTAAATGCAGTTAATTATATTTCGTAGAGAAAATGCTACTTTCCTTCGCATGCATATATCGTAAAATTTCCCAACAGTGACCTATTGTGCAATATTTGTCTTTGGGTATAACGTACACGTTATGCCTTGGCAATCGTTCAAGTAGGACAACACTATAGAAGTTCCGGGTTCATATTCGCCCGATTGGTCTAGGGGAAGCAACTCTTGTTTCTGATAGAGGGGCCACTCGGTGTGCCACGATCGATTCGGACCCACGCACATATAATGTTACAACACAACCTACAGACAGCAAAAACAAGACGAGGTTAACCTTTATATCCAATTCCCTGAACGCATCTCTTCCCTCTCGCCCGGTGAGATCGTGGGAGGTGCTATAGTCTGGTCATATTGACCTCGAGAATACAGCTGCACCTTTGGGCGCAGAGTGCAACAGTTGTCAAAATATACTCTGGTATTGAGCCAGAAAACCGAACTACTAACAGCTGTAAATTTCAGTCTTTATTCACCTGTTCCTTCTAAAACCTGGTTAGCAGTTCCAAGTCTGCACTAACACCCGAGCCGTGGCTTTTTAGTGTATTATGATGGGATGGCTAAGATCTTTTTTGAATGGATAAGTGTACGACCTCCGTTGCACCAGTCCAGAGAAAACTGACGGGACCTTTCTCGCCACACTTCATAAATTAAGTCAGAAAGATGCACATCGGAGTCACATCTACAAAACCCAGAAAGTTTATTTGTGATGAGATAAAGAGTTAAAGACATGCATGCATATACCCCTAAATCATTAGATTGGAATTAGTGACCAATCTGGCTTTTCCGTTTGAAAATCGATCTATTAGTTCGAAAATTCTAGTTTATTAGGATATAGTAGACAGATTTTTTAATCTATCGTAGATTCATTTAATTCTTTTTCAATTTAATAGTTTGGAACAAGATCCACTCTGTTAGATTGGATTTTTATCAAAGTACAGGTCCGAAAATGGCAACTTATGTCTCAAAAACTCGGGAATTCATCAAATTAGATTTATTAGATTGGAAACAGTCGAATTGACAATATATCCAGAGCTCGAAATTCCATTGGAACTCAACAGGATTTATGCCTAGGAATTCTGGCAATTCCATTTGTACTTCAAGAGTTTTGAGCTTTAAATCCGCCAGTAATTCCATCTTTGTATTAGTTACCTCCCATTAGAACAGAAATATATTTCTGGAAAGTCAGCATGAGTATCAACTTCATGAATCAAAACAAAAATGTTTCATTTTTCGGACCTCCAGCTCAGTTTTTGAGCTTTTTGGGTTAACTCTTCATCTCTTCCCTTTCTCGTTTTTGAAGATGTGAATTTGTTGTTTCTTTTGTGACAATTTCTCTGGATGATGATGTCATCTGGAGCTTTATTGACAGGATTGAAAAACTGTTTTTTTACGTCATTATGGATGAATAATACACACGGAAGTGCTCTTGAAGTGGAAAATTTATCTAACGACGTCGGCCTCATTAATTGTTCCCCGGGTAAAATTTGAGGTGGAACTTGATCACGTGACGATCATGTGATCGTTGGGGAGGAAAACTACCTCCAGCACAGAAGAGTTCCAATCTAGGGGGAGGTAACTCTGGGTCACTATAGTTCCGGCAAAGGGCCCCTGGGCATGTATTCTTCCGCGGTGATGCGGTCTGGTGGTGATGCGGTCGGGGGGAAAAGCTTCCGCGGAGAAAAAGTAGTTCCCAGACTTCAAATACGCTGCATGGTCCGATTGGGTCGAGTGAGGTATCAAAGTGAAGCATTCGTGAAGGGGCATCCAGTCATGGGTGGGTGTATGTAAAATTAGGATTTTTTCCCGAAACTATAAAAAGCGGAACACGGACTTTACCCCTAAAATAGGGGAAAACACCTATCAACCCTAGCCAAAAGGGCTAATATCGGCCCCCGGGCTTATCGGGGCCTGCCTATCAAGTCAATGGGGTGGGTGCATGTCAAATTAGGATTTTTCCCCGAAACTATAAAAAGCGGAAAACGGACTTACCCCTAAAATAGGGAAAACACTCATCAACCCTAGCTAAAAGGGCTAATATCGGTCCCCGGGCTTATTGGGACCTGCCTATCAAGTCAATGGGGTGGGTGCATGTAAAATTAGGATTTTTCCCCGAAACTATAAAAAGCGGAACACGGACTTTACCCCTAAAATAGGGGAAAACCCCTATCAACCCTAGCCAAAAGGGCTAATATCGGTCCCCGGGCTTATCGGGGCCTGTCTATCAAGTCAATAGGGTGGGTGTATGTAAAATTGGGATTGTTTTCCGAAAATATATACAGCGGAACTCGGACTTAACCCCTAAAATAGGGGAAAACCCGTATCACCTCTAGCCAAAAGAGCTAATATCGGTCCCCGGGCTTATTGGCACCTTTCTGGGAAAAGTCACCGAGGTCTGTATATCGGCTCATACTGCCTATATGGGGGAGGGGTGGTCAATTTTTTTTGTGGGCTTTACTATGGGTTGTGGGGTCTCGTTTTTCTCGTCTCGCCGAGAAAAACACAATGGGAGGGGTCCCGGAGCGAATCGGTGAAATTTTTGGGAAAAGTCACCGAGGTCTGCATGTAGCCCCATACTGGCTATATGGGGGGGAGGGGTGGTCATCATGCAAGGGTCACGTGATTAGGAGTGCATGTACGGACGTGCATGCCGTCCATTCATTTGAGTCGAGTTGGATCATGTTTAGACATGTTAGGGTTTTTCTGCCCGGGGGAATCACGGGGAGATCAGGTGATAGTTCAAGGTCATATTGAATGGTAGGAATGCGTGTACTGATCACCGAAGAGACACGAAGGTGGCCCAATATGTCCCGGAGTTTACCGAAGAGTCACGGAGATGCCCGAAGAGTCACGGAGGCACCCGAAAAGACACGGAGTTTGCCGAAGGGAAGGTATTTGGTGTAGAGAGGGACCATCCTTGGTCCGAATGCGTAGTGTGAGGTGTCATCTTGTAGCAACGCCCGCCAACGCCAAGCTTAACGCTTCAACGCCCTGGTGAAATAGCTCAGAAGTTCTGATTTTCTAGATATTCCATGGAATTGTCACTAATTCTTCGAAATGCAGTGACGCCCATCAACGCTCGTAGTTACGCCTTAACACTCTAACATAACGCCTTGATGCCATGACATAGACCGGAGAGAGAACAACAGCAAGGATGACACATGAGAGAACAACAACAACAAGAAGTTTTTTTTCATATAGTTTATTTTCCCCAATGTTACAACATACCCACGCTGAGGTAGCCGCGTTGGGTATGTTTACAACTCAAGAAAACTCTTGTCCAATCAGAGGCCGCCATTTGGCGCTGCATCTGTTATATTCCTTCTTGTCCGTTAGATGTATTTTCGGCTGCTCTTGTCTGTCGCCATTTCAGAGAAAGTTCCATCTTTGCTCGGTGTGACCAAAGCGTCGTCGGGCAGGCCTGGATATTTTTCGGGCAGCATGTCCTGAAACAGTTGTCTGCGCATTCTGATGGCATTTTCCAGGGCCTCGGTGGGTGGTAGTCCCATAGCCTCTTCCAAGTGGCGCTTGGTCTTCATGATGGACCTGTGCGTGGGGTCGCCTTTCATTTCAAGCGGTAGTAAGGTATACTGTTCAAAGATCGCCATGGCTGTTTTCCTGATGCGGGAGCGCATTTGGGTGTACGCCTGTTGTAAATTATCCTCTCCGGCGTCCTCGATCGCTGCAGCGTAAGTATTGATAGCTGCTGTCACAATACGATCCCAGAAGGTAGGTTCTGCATCACTTTCCACGGACGTAGGCTGACTATCTGAGGTCAAGCTGTCCGTATCACTAGATAGACTCTCAGCAATCTCTGTTTCGGTATCAGTCGATACACTCTCAGCAGTCTCTGTATCAGTATCCGCCTCAACGGACTCCTCGGAGTCTTCAATCCCATGTATATTTTTCTGGTGTCGCATCATATCGTAATGTCTGGTGAACGTGCGTTCGCACTCAGAGCAAGTATAAGCCATGTTGATGGTTGAACGTCGACTGTGCGTGTTTTTGGAAATACGCTTGCTTTTATAGACAGTACCGCCCATCAACGCTTAGCTTAACGCTTCAACGCCCTTGTGAATTAGCTCAGAAGCTCTGATTTTCATGGAATTAACACCAATTCATCGAAATGCAGTGACGCCCGTCAACGCCCGTCGTTACGCCTTAACGCCCGTCTCAACGCCTTAACGCCCGTCTCAACGCCTTAACACACTTTCTTAACGCTTTAACGTCGTTTAATGATGCGTTCGAACAAATGCTTCTTTTGTGCTATTGCCCTGACATACGCCGCTTTCCAGTTCATGCCTGAGGTTTTCAACATCGACGCTGCTCTTTCAATTTTCATATGGACTGGGTCCTTATCCAACACTTTCATATGGGTCACGAGGTCGACATACCGCTGACGTAAAGCCCGTGGTATTCTGGGTGCCAATTCGACCAATTCTTATATGTACAGACACCACCACCAACACCGCCACCACACACTACCACCACACACACACACATCACCACCACATTCCACCACCGCCACCACCGGGCGTTGACGGGCGTCAACGCCCGGTGGTGGTGGTGGGAGCTCCCGTGTGGCAGAGCTCTTGGATCGGAGCTCTTGGAGCTCAAAGCGTGTGGAGCTCAGAGCTCGGAAGTGACATTTGCCTATGACCTCTGTGAGGTCACTTCCACTTCCGTTCACGTGACCGGAACTGACCTTTGAACCCTGCGCGCAATTTTTATCCGGTATTGTTAGCGCGCGCAGGGGTCAAAGGTCAGTTCCGGTCACGTGAACGGAAGCGGAAGTGACCTCACAGAGGTCATAGGCAAATGTCACTTCCGAGCTCTGAGCTCCACACGCTTTGAGCCGATCCAAGAGCTCTGCCACACGGGAGCTCCCACCACCACCACCGGGCGTTGACGCCCGTCAACGCCCGGTGGTGGCGGTGGTGGTGGTGGTGGAATGTGGTGGTGATGGTGTTTGTGTGTGTGTGTGTGTGTGGTGGTAGTGTGTGGTGGTGGTGTTGGTGGTGGTGTCTGTACATATAAGAATGAACATGTGGCCCTCATCAGTCCTTATGTATTGTCGAATTGGCACCCAGACTACGACGGGCTTTACGTCAGCGGTATGTCGACCTCGTGACCCATATGCGACAGACAAGAGCAACCGAAAATACATCTAACGGACAAGAAGGAATATAACAGATGCAGCGCCAAATGGCGGCCTCTGATTGGACAAGAGTTTTCTTGAGTTGTAAACATACCCAACGCGGCTCCCCCGTGAAAAAAAACTTCTTGTTGTTATTGTTCTCTGACGTGTCATCCTTGTTGTTGGTCTCTCTCCGGTCTATATCATGGCGTCAAGGCGTTATGTTAGACCGTTAAGGCGTAACTACGAGCTTTGGCGGGCGTCACTGCATTTCGAAGAATTAGTGACAATTCCATGGAATATCTAGAAAATCAGAACTTCTGAGCTATTTCACCTGGGCGTTGAAGCGTTAAGCTTGGCGTTGGCGGGCGTTGCTACAAGATGACACCTCATACTACGCATTCGGACCAAGGATGGTCCCTCTCTACACCAAATACCTTCCCTTCGGCAAACTCCGTGTCTTTTCGGGTGCCTCCGTGACTCTTCGGGCATCTCCGTGACTCTTCGGTAAACTCCGGGACATATTGGGCCACCTCCGTGTCCCTTCGGTGATCAGTACACGCATTCCTACCATTCATTATGACCTTGAACTATCACCTGATCTCCCCGTGATTCCCCCGGGCAGAAAAACCCTAACATGTCTAAACATGATCCAACTCGACTCAAATGAATGGACGGCATACAAGTCCGTACATGCACTAATCACGTGACCGCCGCATGATGACCACACCTCCCCCCCCCCATATAGCCAGTATGGGGCTATATGCAGACCTCGGTGACTTTTCCCAAAAATTTCACCGATTCGCTCCGGGACCCCTCCCATTGTGTTTTTCTCGGCGAGACGTGAAAAACAAGACCCCACAAGCCATAGTAAAGCCCAAGAAAAAAATTGACCATCCCAATACCCCATACGGGCATTTTCGCTATTGTAGGGGTAAAGTCCGAGTTCCGCTTTTTATATTTTCGGAAAAAAATCCTAATTTTACATGCACCCACCCCAAGACCCCACAAGCCATAGTAAAGCCCACGAAAAAAATTGACCATCCCAATACCCCATATGGGCATTTTCCCTATTGTAGACCGTTTTCCCACCCCTCCCAAATATAGCCAGTATGAGCCTATATACAAATTGACCATCCCAATACCCCTCCCATTGTGTTTTTCTCGGCGAGACGTGAAAAACAAGACCCCACAAGCCATAGTAAAGCCCACGAAAAAAATTGACCATCCCAATACCCCATACGGGCATTTTCCCTATTGTAGGGGTAGGGGTGTAGGTGTGTTTTTCTCGGCGAGACGAGAAAAACGAGACCCCACAACCCTGAGTAACACCCACAAAAAAAATTGACCACCCCTCCCCCCATATAGCCAGTATGAGCCTATATACAGACCTCGGTCAGAAAAATTTCACCGATTCGCTCAGGGACCCCTCCCATTGTGTTTTTCTCGGCGAGACGTGAAAAACAAGATCCCACAAGCCATAGTAAAGCCCACAAAAAAAATTGACCACCCCTCCCCCATATAGCCAGTATGAGCCTATATACAGACCTCGGTGACTTTTCCCAAAAAATTCACCGATTCGCTCCGGGACCCCTCCCATTGTCATTTTCTTGGCGAGACGAGAAAAACGAGACCCAACAACCCATAGTAACATCCACAAAAGAATTGACCACCCCTCCCCCCATATAGCGTGACTTCCCCCAAAAATTTCACCGATTCGCTCAGGGACACCTCCCATTGTGTTTTTTCTCGGCGAGACGTGAAAAACAAGACCCCACAAGCCATAGTAAAGCCCACGAAAAAAATTGACCATCCCCATACCCCATACGGGCATTTTCCCTTATATTGTATAATACAGACCCCTATTGGGGGTAAAGTCCGAGTTCCGCTTTTTATATTTTCGGAAAAAATCCTAATTTTACATGCACCCACCCCATTGACTTGATAGGTAGGTGCCAATAAGCCCGGGGACCGATATTAGCCCTTTTGGCTAGAGGTGATACGGGTTTTCCCCTATTTTAGGGGTAAAGTCCGAGTTCCGCTTTTTATATTTTCGGAAAACAATCCTAATTTTACATGCACCCACCCTATTGACTTGATAGACAGGCCCAGATAAGCCCGGGGACCGATATTAGCCCTTTTGGCTAGGGTTGATAGGGGTTTTCCCCTATTTTAGGGGTAAAGTCCGTATTCCGCTTTTTATAGTTTCGGGAAAAAAATCCTAATTTTACACGCACCCACCCCATTGACTTGATAGGCAGGTCCAAATAAGCCCGGGGACCGATATTAGCCCTTTTGGCTAGAGTTCATAGGGGGTTTCCCTTATTTTAGGGGTAAAGTCCGTGTTCCGCTTTTTATAGTTTCGGGAAAAAATCCTAATTTTGCATGCACCCACCCATGACTGGATGCCCCTTCACGAATGCTTCACTTTGATACCTCACTCGACCCAATCGGACCATGCAGCGTATTTGAAGTCTAGGGACTACCTTTTCTCCGCGGAAGCTTTTTTCCCGCGACCGCATCACCGCCAGACCGCATCACCGCGGACGAATACATGCCCATGACCGCCACGTGACCGCCATCTGCCGCCACAGAGGTCAAAGGCGTGCATGAGCGCTTCCTATACTTTAACCTGTGGTGGCGCCCCCTGGTGGATGCAAGAGTTATCTCCCCCGGCAAAACTTGGCTTTAAATGCCGTGGACATACTACTGGCCTGCATTATCTTTACGCAGCGATTTAGCCATGTCTGAATATTATGTGTCGTTAAGGCTACCTGTAGTTTCTTTCAAATCCTAGGAAGGCGGATATATATCCTTCATTACCTCATTTATGTAGCGATTATACACAGCGATAAGACCTTCTTTTTATTGTTTCTGAATGAGAAGGAACGGGCTTTGAAACGATATATCAAAAGTATACTGGACTCCAATGCATGAAACACGATACAAAGTTAGATTCATAGCTGGTTCTATAAGTTGCACTACCAAGCTTCTTTCAACCCCGTTGACCGAGGGTCCTTCAGGAGGTAAAATCATTTAGGGAAAGGTATTGTTTCACTCTTTCTGAAAACATATGTGGATGTTGGAAAACGTGTAATGTATTGTGGACGATGAAAACCCCCAAATGTTTCACAGAAGGACTTAATGCGAAAGATTTCTCGACTCTCTATAATACAGTCCCTCATCAGGATCTTTTTGACCGTCTTAGTTCATTAATAGTGTAGCTGTCCGAGAAAACGGATCGCTGATATATTAATGTCAGAAGCCATAAAGTAATCTTTAACCCGACTGCATACAGGGGATATCATTCTTCGGATGTTTCTTTGTTTATAGTGTTACCTGAATTTCTCTTTAATAATATCTATGTGAAATTTGGCATCATAATATATCAATAGCGTATAAGTATTCCAAAGGGTACTAATTGTGCACATCTTTTTGGCTGGCCTAAATATCTTCTCTTATGAATAAAACTATATGCTGACGCTTCGAAAAACAAAAACGATCATTCCAAAGCCCGTTCTTCATTCGCCAAACTCTATAAAGACTTTGGATAATTGCCATATACTTGACGCACTGCAGGATATACACATACCTTCGCCGGATTTGAAGAAAACTACAGGGCTTTACTAGAAGAGAGATGATTACAATTTCAACATCGTAAACTATCCCGTTCTGGACAGAAATATTCCAGTGTGACTTGCATATGGCGTATACATAGCTTTGTTAGAACATGTGTAAAATGTCACGATTTTAATCCGCGTCACCAAATATTATTGCCGAAACACGGATCGCCTCCACTCAAAGTTTTCCAAATTTGGCCATCATGATAGGGATATTATGCTATCGCATGCTGATAGCAAAATATAAATGTAGCATGCATGTTAACTTGTCCGATTTCGCTTATAACCCGGGGATAGAGATCGCATGAACCCATGTACTTCAAGATCCCAATGGCTACCAATATTCGAGTTGTCAGAGCATTTCCATCATAGCTCTCTAGATTTGTATCTAATACCGCTTATGCCGGTGCTAGGGGCCGTGTGGTCATGTCATCCAAGTTGCCACATGAACAGGTACAATAAAAGCATACCTGAGATACAACACATATCACGAATCGTTAGATTCTTGGTTTGTGCTTTAGGATAAGTTAACCAGAAGACTATACTGTGAGGTCATGTGGCTCTGTCAGTATGTCGGCACCTCTTCCCACTTCCCTTATATGCGTTGTAATTCATATGGACACTCACAACCAAAGCGTGGCTGAGATACATCAATCTCTCGACAACGACTTTAGAACGAAAATCATATGGATTTAGAATACTCATCAGCAATACAGATTTGATGTTTTTCTTAAATTCTGCGAAAGTGAAATATGTTATAGGACCGGTGAAAAATAAAACACATTTGACCATATAGTTGAGGATATTCGCATAATAAAGCACATTCTACATTACTTAAATATATCGACAAATTGCAGCAAATCACGGAAACACTCCGACGTAGGCTTCTCTTCAAACTGAAGTGTTTGGATGAAGTATTCTCAGAGGCTGGAAATATTGATCGACGAGAGAATCTCGTGCGTCTAGTCGCACAGGAATATTACAGACATTAGGGCAGAATAATCTCTGTCTTACTGGCTTTGGATCAGTCTACTACCTCTGATTGTTAGTTTGAGTTTATGTTCCTTCCCAGTGTCTATGTTTGAGTGTTCAGAGTGAAACAAATGATAACATTCGAACTTTATTACAGTGTTTAACTTAGTTAGATGAGCACAACTCAAATGTGTAGGGATTTTGTGTCAGTAAGTAGTTGTACTCTGCTATAAATTACCGTTATTTCACAGTAAATGTATGTTGGAGTTTACAGTATATTTAATCGTAAACACATTAACCCTTTCTTTCTGAAGCCAGGGAAAATCTGATATTTCGGGTAGCTGATAGGTTTGGGGCATAGAAACTATTTTTGGTTTTATTGATTCGATACCATGGCAACTGGGAATTGTTGCCATTTGGCAACATTGAGAAGATAAGACCGTATAGCTTGATATTTTATTGAATATGTCACAATGAAAGGCATCCCTTTATCAACTTATTGGGGGTAATTATTGCCGTTTTAATTCAAATAATAAAAAAAATCACCAGTTCAAGCATAAAATTGTTATATTTTAAACATTCAAAGGTAGATTCATTCATCGGTACATGTACAAATGTTCCGATCAGCCAATATTTCAGTTATTTATATGGACTGACAAATATATGAGCAATTTGCCCGATTCAGTCGAATTATGAACTGACATCTTGTTGGAATTTCTACAGAGATGCAAAAATATAATCGACGCCGGGAATGATGGTCAAAACCGCTGTCCTCATGAATGGATATTAACCCTACCTGGCCTGGGGGGAGGGGGAACTTTCCGCCCCCCGCCCCCCTCCCCCCACCCCCGTTGGTTTTTTGCTCCTATCTCCGGAACGACAAAAAATTGAAAGCTGAAACTCTTTGACTTTGTGGATTATCATATTAGGGTCATTTTAGGCCTATTTGCATGACACCCCGAGCAGATGATTATGGGTACGTTCAAAATGGCGGCCATGTGGTGTATTAGAAAAGTGACGTTTTCGTCAGATTTCCTCTATTTATTTTTTTTGCTTTTCTGCATGGGAAAGTAGGCAAAACATATTTTATTTCATATCAGATTATCATTTACTAATTTATCATGCAGTTTTTTTCGAGGAAAAACCAAACTTAAACACTTCGAAAATTCTGATCGAGAAATCGTCCAAAAATGCCCTTTTTGCTCACTATGCAAAAATATAATCGACGCCGGAAATGATGGTCAAAACGACTGTCCTCATGAATGGATATTAACCCTACCTGACCTGGGGGAGGGGGAACTTTCCGGCCCCCACCCCCGTTGGTTTTTTGCTCTTATCTTCGGAACGACAAAAACTTGAGAGCTGAAACTCTTTGACTTTGTGGATTATCATATTAGGGTCATTTTAGGCCTATTTGCATGACACCCCGAGCAGATGATCATGGGTACGTTCAAAATGGCGGCCATGTGGTGTATCAGAAAAGTGACGTTTTCGTCAGATTTCTTCAAAAAAAAATCTTCTTTTTTATGCTTTTCTGCATGGGAAAGTAGGCAAAACATATTTTATTTCATATCAGATTATCATTTACTAATTTATCATGCAGTTTTTTTCGAGGAAAAGCCAAACTTAAACACTTCGAAAATTCTGACCGAGAAATCGTCCAAAAATGCCCTTTTTGAAAATGACGTCATGGCGGCCATCTTTGATTTTTTTTTTACATATTCTTGTAAAGCTCGACCTAAAAATATCGTGTGTTGAGTTTCGGCTCTCTAGTCTTTGCGATAGCGAAAATATATATGATTTAGCCACATGCAAATAAACACGTATTGAAATTTAGAACAAAACAGACTCATACTAAAGTACCAATTTCAGAGATCGAATCTTTCCGGTGTTGCCAAATGGCAACGTAAAAAATTGCGCATGCTCACTGTGTAATCTGACAATATGGAAAGAAATAAATCTCATGGCATGCCAAAGCCCACGTGTTGAATATTCTTACTGACGCAAAACAAATTCTAGTTGCAGCAAGTTTATGGGTGAAATTTGTTCATAAACTTACATCGTGTTGGAGCAGAATTCTTGCTTCAGAGGGTGACCATGTTGTAGGGTGTCATGTGACGGCATAAAAGTTTACCTGTGGGAAAACTTAGTCATATATCAATAGGTTCACTGCCCTAGATTACCGCTTCAGCCCATAGTTGCCAAACGACCATTGATTTGAGATGAGGTGGCGTAAATACGCGACGTTGCGAAATGGCAACGTTGGGATAGAAAGGGTTAATCTGTGAAACTGTGATATTTCAACTGACATCAACTGGGATGGGTAAACGTCGCACAAAGGTAGTATAAAATTCCTGTTTTCTCTGAAAGGAGGTTAATATCTTTGCCAGAAAAAACCTCACTTGTAGGAAACATTCGACACCAGCATTGTACGTGTTGTAGAACATTCAGAGCATTATCAGAACAGCACTTGGAGGGACGCGGCGGTTAACTTTAATTTTAGTTTTATCTGACGTGGAAATCCTGTCACAGATTCCTTCGGGGTTATTCACGAAACTTCTGGTGGCCGCATTTATGAACACAAAGAGCTGAAATACGCGAACAAGCAATGAGCATTTCGGCCTTTCACTGACCTACTTGTTCACGGGACCGCTTGTAGACAACGGTGACACGTAACTATAAGATTTATGAGTGAATATGATTTAACGTCGCTTTCAACATTGTTTCAGTCATATCGCGACAAAGAAACCAAGCACCACCCAGCCAAGCTGCGCTCCTGCCACTTCAAAGAAGAAATCCCTCAAGCAGCATGGAACCAGACACCCTCCATCCACCCCACAAAACATCGAGGACAGCACACAAGACACAGACGCCCACACGGTGCAACAAAGACAAGTGATACTACAGTGCTTGACATCACATTATCAAGTTAGAATGATGTTAAAGAAACGGCTACAGTTGAATACCTTTATTAACAAATGGTAATTATAAAATACGGTGGAACATTTTACAGTTTAATTCCTGTTAAAACGCGGTAATTGTAAAACTTTTACAGTTGAATGCACTGGTGTCTTTTCTGCCAGTACATTTAACTGTGGATTTACGGTGTGATTTATAACAGTGTAGATACAGTTATTCAATTGACAATTTAATAAATGACTTTAGCCCTACGTCCTATGAAACAACCGAAAAATATGAGGGATGTATAGTATTATGCCCGAAAGTCTACCAGTCCACATTAGTTCATAGTTATGATTAGAAAATTGACCATGTCACCTATGGCAAGCAGTTTCAGTATTTAATCGGTTATTCCACATATGTTGAAAACTTTTGCACATATGTCAAAAGTTTTCAACATATGTATAAAACTTTTCAGCATATGTCTAAAAGTGATGATTTATTCCACATAAGTGTAAAAGTTTTATACATATGTTGAAATATTTTTGACATATGTGCAAAAGTTTTCAACATATGTGGAATAGTTAATTTATTTAACATATGTGTAAAACTTTTCAATATATGTGTAAAACTTTTACACTTATGTCTAAAAGTTTTCGACATATGTCGGAAAAACTCTTTTTTACATATATGTCTAAAACTTTTACACATTCAAAGATTCAAAAACTTTTCCTCATATGTCTAAAAGTTGCGACATCTGCCGTAGACATTGACTGCTGCTGGTATCGTTTTGGCGCCTTTTCCACCTGCAAACAAAGGAACAAACTGTTCACAGTGATAGCATGGTATTCAATATATTTATTATTGGTACAGAGCTCGAATTGATATGCTAATGCGCGTGTAGGCGACTTGGAATAAGAATAGACTAATATGACTGGGTATGTCATGCTAATGTGCAATAAGCAAATGAAGTTAGGCGGCGAAGAGATGACATATAAAAGAGGGTTGTCTGAATGGAGTTTTCATCGAAGCCCAGCCAGCTCTGACCGCGCGTAGTGGTATACTATTTATTCACACATTTCTGTGTCTGTCCACGTTTACAGCATGTAATCTCCATATACCGGTGACATACGGACCGTCTATTTTCCATCTTGACTGGTCATCTCCCACTGGAGAGCGAATGCACTTGCCGACGGGAGCCTTTTCTGATGTCGTTTATTGGACTGAGAAAGTTCATCGCTGGTCGCATAACCTGGATAAGTATTTCTCTTATTACGGCATTTTTGATTATGTTTTGGATTCTAAGCAGTTGTTTCGACTTATTACATGTATTATGTTTCGTTAATTTTTTCCAATTCATGACCATGATATAATCGACTAACTGAGCAGTTTGTTTCCTGTGTCTTCGTCGTATGCGTAACACGGGGCTGGGTTTGGCCAAGTGTATTTTAATTCTTGTTAGATTACTTTATTTTGATGCATTTCTGGCCTTTCCAATCCAGTTCACAGTGTGATCTAGCGGTTCTAGAATCAATTTTCTTTTGTTTGGTGTATGTATAGCGGGCCCGAGCCGATTGTCATTTGACTGTTGATAGTGAAATTTAACGTCGTCTCACATAAATCATTTTCCTCATTGGCAGACTGTACTGAACATCTATACGTGAAGGCCGCTCCAGGAGAGGATGTTGTTTCCTGTAACGATAACTTTACATCGTGGCTTAATCCGGTCACCAGCGACAGTATGACTATGATCCGATAAGTAAACTTATTGTTCGCATGATTTCATTCTGTACTGTACTCTTAGTCTGCATAATGTAATGTTGCATACAGTCTTTTGTGTCATAGTATTGACAGACTAATTCCACGACATTCGGCATAAAAAAAAAAAAAGAAGAAAAAAAAAAAAAGGGCCCTTTGCCATGTGTCGTACAGCTTGCAATTTTTTGCCTTTTTTGTTTTCTTGACGTGACCGACGTGTATTGTTTTTATTTGGATCAGACCTACAACCTGGTGCTATACTAGTTAAGCGTGGCCGGATGCCAATTGTGTATTAGCGATTTTATAGGAAAATCTGTCCATAATCTGATTTATCCGGTTTTCCGTAAGCAAATATGGTTCCCTGTTACGATATTGTCGCTGCCTACTTCGGTTAGGCAGAGAAAATGTTATAATCTATTGTGCTGGTGTGTTGAACACTTTCGGCGTTGTTGCCACTTAGGATTTTATTTCCATGAAGGACCAGTGTTTATTAGAGCCTGTGGATTTAAATGGGACATTGACTGAATAGGATCGTAGAATAGGATTTGTTAGTATTTTATGACGGATTTTATGATTTGCTGCGGTTTCGTACAGACTCTCAATTGCGTTGAAGGACCAACCTGTTGCTTAAAGTTAGTTTATTTTTGACGTTCGTCGTAAGCAATTAATGTCGCAAGCAAGAAATCTCGTAGCTATTATTATGCCGCTAATCCCCAGCGTCTTATATGGAGGACTGGTCCACGTAAAGCGTAGGTTCTATTTTGTTCCATTATAGTTAATCCCCAGATAAAAACTTAAAAGAAGAAATCGCTATTTTATGTTCAACTGTCTAAGGTAATAACCCCAGGGCTATAGTGCTGTAGTGGATGAAATAAATTGTCTTCGTGGTCCTGTTTAGCTAGGTATTTATGCAGTAAATCGGTTAACGATTTATTTTTATTATTTTATCATAAAGTTTTGGAGTGTATTACATGTAGGCCATAGTGGTAAGTAAATGAGAGGTACATTGTTGATAGTTAACGGCCATATTAAATTGGTTTATTACGTAATTGTTTACGGCAACAGTGGTATAATGAACTTCTCCATGTAAATGTAATTCTTTGCAGGAGTTTTACTGTACAGCGTATATCAATTAGTATTTTTATGGGTTTTTATGAACAATCAAATAATCTAGCTCAAATAACCCAAACAGGTTGAGGAAACGGAAGTTATTTCCTTATTCCCTATTCCCGTTTCGATATTCTAAATCGAGCTATGTGAAAGTAGTAACCTTCATGAAAATCCATATATTTCGACAACCATTATCATTTTCCTAACACGAATGGGACCATGTTTTCCCCAATAAATTTTCTTCGCTGTGAATATAAATTTCACACCAATACTTCAAAATGTGTGCTATGAAGAACATTTCTAAAGTGCCATAATAAAATCTGGGTACATTCCACAGTATTTTGCTAGCCACTTTTAGAGTGATCTAGGTATCTTCCTAATACATTTATCTACCTGTATGGCCCATTTTTGGGCGTTTAAAGTGGAGATGCCATACCCTCCGAGACAGCGCTAAATGGGTATTATCTGTGTATGGTCAATTTACACTTGCTGTGTTTGTTGCCCCTGATCACCCAGAAATCTTATTTGCGCCACTTTTAGAGTGGTCTAGATATCTTCCTAGTACATTTATCTATCTTTGTGACCCATGTTTGGGCGTTTAAAGTGGAGATGCCACACCCTCCCACACAGCGCTAAATGGGCATTATCTGGTATGGTGAATTTACAACTACTGTGTTTGTTGCTCCCGATCACCCAGAAATCTTACTTGCGCCACTTTTAGAGTGGTCTAGATATCTTCCTAATACATTTATCTACCTGTCTGACCCATGTTTGGGCGTTTAAAGTGGAGATGCCATACCCTCCGAGACAGCGCTAAATGGGTATTATCTGGGTATGGTCCATTTCCACCTACTGTGTTTGTTGCTCCCGATCACACAGAAATCTTATCTGCGCCACCTTTAGAGTAGTCTAGATATCTACCTAATACATTTATCTATCTTTGTGACCCACAGTAGGTGTAAATTGACCATACCCAGATAATACCCATTTAGCGCTGTCTCGAACGGTATGGCATCTCCACTTCAAACGTCCAAAAATTGATCACAAAGATGTATAAATGTATTAAATAGTTACCTAGACCACTCTAAAAGTGGCGCAAATAAGATTTCTGGGTGATCGGGAGCAACAAACACAGTAGGTGTAAATTGGCCATACCCAGATCATACCCATTTAGCGCTGTCTCGGAGGGTATGGCATCTCCACTTCAGACGCCCAAAATGGGTCACAAAGATAGATAAATGTATTAGGAAGATATTTAGACCACTCTAAAAGTGGCGCAAATAAGATTTCTGGGTGACTGAGAGCAACAAACACAGTAGGTGTAAATTGACCATACCCAGATAATACCCATTTAGCGCTGTATCGGAGGGTATGGCATCTCCACTTTAAACGCCCAAACATGAGTCAGGCAGGTAGATAAATGTATTAGGAAGATACCTAGACCACTCTAAAACTGGCGCAAATAAGATTTCTGGGTGATCGGGAGCAACAAACACAGTAGGTGTAAATTGACCATACCCAGATAATAGCCATTTAGCCCTGTCTCGGAGGTTATGGCCTCTCCACTTTAAACGCCCAAAAATGGGCCACAAAGATAGATAAATGTATTAGAAAGATATCTAGACCACTCTAAAAGTGGCACAAATAAGATTTCTGGGTGATCAGGAGCAACAAACACAGTAAGTGTAAATTGACCATAGTCAGATAATACCCATTTAGCGCTGTCTCGGAGGGTATGGCATCTCCACTTCAAACGTCCAAAAATTGATCACAAAGACGGATAAATGTATTAAGAAGTTACCTAGACCACTCTAAAAGTGGCGCAAATAAGATTTCTGGGTGATCGGGAGCAACAAACACAGTAGGTGTAAATTGGCCATACCCAGATAATGCACATTTAGCGCTGTCTCAGGGGGTATGGCATCTCCACTTCAGACGCCCAAAAATGGGTCACAAAGATAGATAAATGTATTAGAAAGATATTTAGACCACTCTAAAAGTGGCGCAAATAAGATTTCTGGGTGACTGAGTGCAACAAACACAGTAGGTGTAAATTGACCATACCCAGATAATACCCATTTAGCGCTGTCTCGAAGGGTATGGCATCCCCACTTCAAACGTCCAAAAATGGATCACAAAGATGGATAAATGTATTAAGAAGATACCTAGACCACTCTAAAAGTGGCGCAAATAAGATTTCTGGGTGATCGGGAGCAACAAACACAGTAGGTGTAAATTGACCATACCCAGATAACACTCATTTAGCGCTGTCTCGGAGGGTATGAGATCTCCACTTTAAACGTCCAAAAATTGCCCAGGCAGGTAGATAAATGTATTAGAAAGATATCTAGACTACTCTGAAAGTGGCGCAGATAAGATTTCTGTGTGATATGGAGCAACAAACACAGTAGGTGTAAATTGACCATACCCAGATAATACCCATTTAGCGCTGTCTCGGAGGGTATGGCATCTCCACTTCAAACGCCCAAAAATGGGTCACAAAGATAGATAAATGTATTAGGAAGATATCTAGACCACTCTAAAAGTGGCGCAAATAAGATTTCTGGGTGATCGGGAGCAACAAACACAGTAGGTGTAAATTGACCATATCCAGATAACACTCATTTAGCGCTGTCTCGGAGGGTATGAAATCTCCACTTTAAACGCCCAAAAATTGATCAGACAGGTAGATAAATGTATTAGAAAGATATCTAGACTACTCTAAAAGTGGCGCAGATAAGATTTCTGTGTGATATGGAGCAACAAACACAGTAGGTGTAAATTGACCATACCCAGATAATGCCCATTTAGCGCTGTCTCGGAGGGTATGGCATCTCCACTTCAAACGCCCAAAAATGGGTCACAAAGATAGATAAATGTATTAGAAAGATACCTAGACCACTCTAAAAGTGGCGCAAATGCGATTTCTGGGTGATCGGGAGCAACAAATAGAGTCGGTGTAAATTAAAAAAATATCCAGATAATACCCATTTAGCGCTGTCTAGGAGGGTATAGCAGCTCCAATTTAAACACCCAAAAATGGGTCGGAAAGATAGATAAATGTATTAGGAAGATATCTAGACCACTCTAAAAGTGGCTAGCAAAATATTGTGAAATGTACACAGATTGTACTACGACCCTTTAAAAATGCCCTTAATAGCACGCATGTTGAAGTATTCTTCTCAAATTTATATTCACAGCAAAGAAAATTTATTGGAGAAAACATGGTCTGATTCGTGTCATGAAAGACATAATGGTTGTCGAAATACATCGATTTTCATGAAGGTTACTACTTTCGCATAACGCGATTTAGAATATCGAAACGGGAATAAGTAATAAGGAAATAACTTCAGCGACGTAACAGGTTTATATTAATTTATGTGATAATAGCTGAATATACACATTTGCGGTAGTTCTTCTCTGCTGAATTTCTTTATTTGTGACTTGGTAAACTATTGCAGCAATTGTGCGATCTTGATCAGCTGTATAGATTTTAAGTTGTGAGAGATTCCTTTTATCGAGCAGCCAATTTAGAAGATATTTTAGTGGAATGAGGGAAAATTCGATTTTAAAGTATTCAAGAGCTATCGGTTTATATTAAGAAAAAAAAAAAAAAATGCAACAGGTAATATGTATGCAACAGGTCTTTGGTGTGGTCCGTCACTTTAAGATTGTTTACTTACCTTATTGCTGAATGTGACGTTAAATCGCTCTTGTGTTTAGATTAGGACTTCTTATTTTGTAAGCCCGTTTTCATGTTCATTTCGACAGTGACGTTGAATCAAGATTATGCTGAAAATTATTTTATTAAAATGATAAAATATATAGAAACTTGTGCCGTTTTGCTCCACTTTGGCGTTTCGTAATGAGTGTGAGTATTTGTTTGGAAAAGCTATTTTCGTTCGTTGTGATGCTATTAAAGTCGGATTGAATCTTTTTCCGCTGCTTTTTGGCTCCTGAAGCTTTTCAGAAAGTATTTCTTCAGTTTTGTTTTATAAAGTTAACCAGAGATAGTTCCATTCGAAGTAAGCTTACATAAATTGATACAAATAATAATACTTCGTCTTAAAGAGTCTTGGCGTTTGGATCTTGACGTCCTTTGGATATGAAAAAAAAAAAAAAAAAAATTGTGGAAGATGTAGATTTTTATCTACATAAATAGCAGGAGAATGAATGTTTTGTTTTCTAATGTGCTGAAGGGCAGATGAATTTCTTTGTTTGCTAATGTCCTGACGGGCAGATGAATGACAATCGACAGCTGTATGGCGGTCAGTTATTTCTTTCGACGAAGTCCCTTGGAGAAATGAAGTACAGAATTCATTCAAATAGTGATGAAACTTTTAAAGATCTACATGGACTTCATAATTTTTCTTTTTCTGGAGTAATGACAGCTGATAGTCGAATGGCAACGAATAGCAGCCGCATGGCAGCTGATAGCCGAATGGCAACGAATAGCAGCCGAATGGCAGCTGATAGCCGAATGGCAACGAATAGCAGCCGAATGGCAGCTGATAGCCGAATGGCAACGAATAGCAGCCGAATGGCAGCTGATAGCCGAATGGCAACGAATAGCAGCCGAATGGCGGATGATAGTCGAATGGCGGATGATAGACGAATGGCGGCTGATAGCCGAATGGCGGCTGATAGCCGAATGGCAGCGAATGGCGGCAAACGGCCGATTGGCAGCAAACAGCCGAATGGCGGCGAATGGCAGCAAACAGCCGAATGGCAAATTTGCTTATGATACCGGATTGGTTTTAAATAGTCGGACGGGCAATAGATCTGATTCCGTTTCATATTAATGAAAAGAAGCAGTTTTGATGTTGCGTTTTCATTATTTCTTGTAACCGATAGGTCAAATTGACAGCAGGTAATATTTTTGAACGATATTAATATACACCCATCTACATGTACTAGCGATGGCAGAACGATTACCTAGAGGTTTTATTGCAACAGTCGAGCTGGAGGTTTTGTTTTGTGAAAGTAATCTAGAGAAAACGACTGTTTACCTAACATAATTTTCTTTCGAATTGGGAAAAGAATTCTCAAAGCATCTTTCATGCTTTTGGGTATGATTACCATTCTCGAGTTTTCGAGTGTAACCTTTCTTGCCTTTCTTTGTCTATCGAAGGAGGTCGGGCTTCACGGCTCCGGCTACTCTATGGTGAATAAAAAGCTGAGAAGAATGAGAGCGTTTGTTGAAATGATAAATAATTTGTGTTCGTTTGAGTGCAACGAATTAGAACATAAATAAGGTTCTTGAAATGGCTGAACCCGTGTGTTTGTTTATATTTGACGTATAGCTGATTACTCATACACCACCGTATTTCGACCCTGTATGTGAAATCATTGCTTTGTTAATTTAGGCTTCCCCCCCGCGCTCCCCTCTTTCATTTTAAGATTGCATGGAACCACCGTACTCTATACCAAATATAACTACCGCAGTTTGTATGGTCTGCGTTAGCTGCAGGAGTAGAGGTGCGTTTAGGGACGATGGCCATGTATTGTAATCTACCAAAAACAGTACTACTATTGTTATTGTTATTATTATAAGCTTCCGTGTCCTCAGTGTAGTTCCAAATTTCTCACATTTTCGGAGACGAAAAAACAAACACCGAAGAGACCGCGCCATTTTGAAACAGTCGTTAGATAACAAACATTCAAGAGCGATTATACCACAGCGAGCAGTCCATTTCCCACCCTTAACTCTCGTGATATTTATTTAACCCTACCTGGCCTGAGGGGGTCAAGCACATTGGGGTCATTTTGAGCCTATTTGCATAACCTTCTGATGATCATGGGTAAATTCAAGATGGCGGCCACATGGTTTTTGCAGAAAAGTTGTATGAATAAAAATTCGGAAAATCTGACCGAAAATCCACAAAAAGTGTCGTTTTTGAAAATGACGTAACTGTGACGTCATCAAAGCGGTCATCTTGGACTTTTTTACATTTTCTGGTAGAGCTTGACCCAAGAGTCTTGTGTGGTAAGTTTCAGCCCCTCGCTCAACGGGTAAGAAAAATAATTACGGGGGCCATTTCGACCCCCACAGGCCACGACAGATCCCAAAAATTCCAGCCCAGATAGGGTTAACATATAGGTACAAAACATTTGCACATAAAAGTTTTCAACATATGTGGAATAGGGACCGCATTCCACCTTTTGGCACAATCCATCAATACCAGTATAGTTAAGACGGTCAGCAATACTGTAATTACTTCAAAACCGTGACTCAGTGTCACTGTATGAATCCACAGCAGTGGTCCATAGGTTAGTCAAGTAACATGACTGATTTTATTATCAGTCATTTCGTACGATCCAAGGCGCTTCACTGACGAAAATGAAACTTCAGAATACAGACCAGAAATTTACATCAACACATCCCTAAATCCCACTGTCATAATCTATGGTCTATTCGAGGTCGTAATACACCAAATATAGCAGCCAGAAACACTTAATACTTGCAGTCCTAATACAGCCGAGAAAATCCCAGTCAAGAAATGTAAACATCTCCACCATATTAGTAAAATAGAGAGCCGTGGAGGGGACATAGTCAATATTTTTTTAATTTCCTCCGAGATAATATCCCCCGAGATAATAACTAGGGGAAAATTCGCCATTGGTCAAAATTATCTGGGGGGAAATTCGCGATTGGTCAATTATCTCGGGTGAAATTTTCCCCGAGATAATTATCTAGGGGGAAATTCGCCATTGGTCAATCATCTCCGGGGGAAAATAATTTACCCCGAGATAATTTACCCCGAGGTAATTGACCAATGGCGAATTTACCCCTAGATAATTATCTCGGGGCAAATTATTTTCCCCCGAGATAATTTTCCCCTAGTTATTATCTCGGGGGATATTATCTCGGGGGAAATTAAAAAAATATTAACTATGTCCCCTCCACGGCTCCGTAGTAAAAGGGCTTTTTCGTCATGTGTTTTGTTATGTAGGTAAAATATTGAATTCAGAAGAAAGAGGTTTTTAAATTTTAAGAAATATGCAATTTTAGGGTTGTTCTAATTATGTTAATGGCAATGTACATGTTCAGTTCGTTAGTATATTTAAGTCATGGGCAGGTGTAAATGACACGCGACAACCAGTAGAACTGAGATGAATAATGAATAATTAAGTTTATAAAAAGATGTTATTTCCATTGGTGACAGAACGACGCTTGCAGACCTATTTCAGTCTAGCACTTCTTTTGTAAGGTAAGGGATGCCTTATGTCTTTGTCATTTTCTTCTTTCTTCTTCCGCTTCCGCTCAGTTTTAGATTCCGTCGGATAACTTTTGAATGCCTTTGTCAATCAACTTCAAATTTGAGATGGACATTGGTCCTGCCTGTCGTTTTTCAGAGCTTTCTGAAACTGGAAACTGGGTTTTTATCGACAAATCTCGTTATATGCAAAGTTCCCATTTGTTCAATCTTTTTCTTCGGATAGCTTCCGAATGCCTTCATCAATTAACTTCTAATGTGTTGTTTATATTGCTCTTGTCTAGGGGAAGACACCTACTGTTTCAAGCTCTGTCCGAGACTGGATACTTGTGTTTTATTAGGTCTTTCCATTACAGATGGAAAGACCTTTTGTTATTCTACGGATTATTATTATTATTCTACTTTTGAAATAGCGGCTAAACGGCTTGATATACAGCTTAGATATTTGGCACCTTTGTAGATACGAGGCTGTACTTTCTGGTACAAGTATTCAATTTTGACCTTGACCTTGACCTATTGAGCTATGAGCTTTTTTGATAAAAACACCATTTTGCGAATATTGACCAAACGCACAAGGCGATGCAGCTGAAATTTAAAATAACCAACAAAATAAGTAGGTCAAAGAAGAGGTTTTCGAGTTCTCTCCCCTTGTGCTGTTTTTCGTGTGGGCTGTGTACAGCCAAAACTAAAGAACATATCTAAAAGAAACTTGACGGTTGGTAAGTGTTACATATGGCCATGCTGTAGTTATATTTTTGAATTGTTACGTAACAAGAAAAAGTAGTTATCTCCCTTTTTAATGATTTTCAAAAGCCGGTATTTTATAAGGAAATAAGCTACGGCATTGATACTCCTAATATTAATGAACACTTTAATGACCGAAAAGAATGTGACCTTAAATTTGACCTTTGACCTACAGGAGCGTCTCTATATGAGTGCAAATTTTGGTAGTGAAATCTTGAACGGCTACTGCGATCAGCCTAAAAATAAGGTCACGTGACCTACATCATGTCACAAGGTCACCACTTGTCTCAGAACTCGACCTTGACCTTGACCGTTGAAGCGGTAAGCATCCAAATATCGAAAATACGGCTTCCATTTTCTAAAAAACTAACACACTAAAACAATAATGGGCACAATATTGTCTT
Source organism: Hanleya hanleyi (assembly GCA_036873755.1). Taxonomy (NCBI): domain Eukaryota; kingdom Metazoa; phylum Mollusca; class Polyplacophora; order Lepidopleurida; family Hanleyidae; genus Hanleya; species Hanleya hanleyi. The sequence continues at coordinate 48,342 of JAVTVY010020154.1, forward strand.
TCTTTTGGCGCTATTTATAAAACGATCCAATGTGACCTTGACCTTGAATATCGCACAATGTAAAAAACATTGTTCGCATTTTTCTCAAAAACTACAACATGCAGGAATCTGTAATTTAGTGCATTTATAGTGCATGATACAGGTATGACGTCACTGAATTTTCAACGCCACCTTGACCCTGGTTTTTCAGATATGGCCCCCGACAGTTTTCAGACTACAGCGCCATAACTTGAAAACTGTTAGGAATTCTAACTTGAAATTTGCACATGAATGTAGGTCATTACATGAGGTAACAGAACATCAGTAGAACCCATAAAAAGATACCAGAAAGATTGGGAGATAATTAGCCATTTCTGAAATTTTGGATTTATTCAAATTTTGCGAAAATTATGCATCCAATCATCACTATTTTTAGGCACGATTGAGGGAATATATATATGTATTTGCCTATGAAATTTCAAGAATATAGCTTTGATAGGTTTAGAGATATTAAAAAAACAATTTTCCCGAACTATTAAGCCGTTAAATGGTCACATGTTGATTTCATCTATTCAATGGGAGTTGTCAATTTCGCTATAGCGATTCGGCTGTAACACTCGAGGCATCCGGAGTTCGCAATTAAATAAATGTCGTGTTACATGACGGAGCTGGCTCATCTTTTTGGAAACCTATAACTCTTGAACCGCAATAGGTACGGACTTCTAATTTGTTGCCTGTTACTTCCAATAATGAGTTCTTTCAACCGCGTCACCCCGCGATTGTAATTAAATGAACGTCGTTTTAAGTGATGAAAGGAGCTGCGAACCATGATGAGCCCTCTGTAAGCCCATGACGCATTATGTATATTTGTCAATTAAACGAAGGGTGTTCAGTTATCATTATATCGACATCGCCTATGCAACATGACATGAACTTAATTTCCAACGAAAGGATACCTTTGGAGGACCGTCGTGGAAAGACCGTGTCATTGTACCAACAATGTCTAGTCTACATTTGTTATTATATGCAAATCTCTTTATATGCAGTTTCCCTTTTGTTCAATCTTTTTCGTCGGACAGCTTCTGGATGCCTTCTTCAATCAACTTTAATTTGTTGTTTTTTTCTATTGCTTCTGTCTAGGGAAAGACACCTATTGTTTTTAAGCTCTGTCCGAGACTGAATATTTGTGTTTGATCTACATTTTCTGTTATATGCAAATTTTATATCTGGACCATGCATACATGTATATGGTAAAGTGACTGTCTCTGTTTGGGTACCAAGTCCATATTCTTATTTGCATAGATAGCACATCAGTGATTGGTTCAGTTATGACTGTCAAAATAGTCTGAAGCCATTTGCAACTAAAGTACATTAAGTTCCTGGTAAAATTTGCATGTACCATGTGGTAGTTTTTTTGCTGATCCATTCATTTTTTGCTGCGACACCTGGGAGAAAAGTTGAAATTTAATTTCCGGACAATAATTCCCTGAAAAATTGAACAGATTTTATCGAGCCCATAGCGTTGACTGTGGAAAGCTTAATACAGGGATCTAAATGATATTTGTGGACGACCGTGTCCCTGTTCTTGTCCCTGTCCTTGTTCAAGAAAGTTTTTGGGGATTTAAAGAATCGTTCCTGTCCACAGCTTCTCGGCCCCACGCTATTTCTCCTGAATTAAGCCCGGCCCACCCCACCCTCCCCCCAATTCTCGTATATTCAGAGAGATTATATGGTGCTACGCTTATTCAACCTTTGCACTACCCTCGGGAGGATGTCCCCAACCCTGGAGCACCAAATGTTACACAGCTTCTCAGTCTCATGTGAGCTTCTCAGTCACATATGCCGAATCACCTACAATATATTCCTTTATAGTAATTACTAATAGGTTGATGGCATTATTTCAGAAGTACAATATGAAATACCCGGCGGGGGTTCCCGCAGTGCTGAACCTCTGTTAGTTTTGAATTTCATGTCGCTTTAAATGAAGGACAGCATTTCCTTAAATTTTGCTGTCCAGGCCTTCTATTCCACATCATATGATTTACCCTAAAGCTTTTTCAGAAACCATATTTTATTTCAGAAGTATAATATGAGATAACTGGCGGGGGAATCCCCGCAGTGCCGAACCCCTGGTTTTTGAATTTCGTGAAAACTTAAATGAAGGACATCATTTCCTTCCATTTTGCTATCAAATAATTGTATGCCACATCATCTGATTTATCCTAAAGCTTTTGCACGAACCATATTTTATTTCAGAAGTATAATATGAAATAACTGACGGGGAATCCTCGCTGTACCGAACCCCTGTTTTTTTTTAATTTCGTGTGATCTTAAATGAAGGACAACATTTCCTTCAATTTTGCTATCAAATAATTGTATTCCACATCATATGATTTAGCCTAAAGCTTATGTATGAACCATATGTGTCCACACATGTGACTTAGTATATTAAATGCAACTGAGTTCCTAAAGTTTGGGTGCAAATCCGAGAACGGGAATTATTCTGGATGCTAGAACTTGGGTCAGTGTTTCCTTTTGGTTTAAATGATAATGTCAGTGGGTTCGGCAATGCTACAAACCGCCGTTCAAATATATCCAACATCACCCAACTATTTAAACCCCATCAACGGAGACAACGCAGCCATGGTTGGCGAAAGTTTAATAGCTCGATGATTCACGATCATATCACTTTAAATTACTTAGTGGGTTTAACTAACACACCCAATTGTATACATAGCTTACGTACAGTTCTGTATGCGTTACCTCTGAGAGCTTTAAATCAAATAGCCAGAGATATACAACAATCTGCGTCTTCAGGAAATATAATACCACCAAAAATCAGTAAATTATGTCAAGATATAGCGTATTTTCGGTTGTATCGTCCAGTGAACATAATCGAAACATCTCAAGATCGGCTTTTCTTGAAACTCAACTACTTAGATAAAGGACTGGACATCGTTAATTTACCTCGAATCCTGAATGATCCAGAGGTACGCAACGCTGTACCAAACTATTTCAAGTTCACAGAACCTCCTTGCATTTCATATAAGTATACTAAATCTATAGCCACTAAAATATTCAATTACTCCAATGCTGTCAAGGAGTTTGACTGGAGCTTATACACGTCAGGAGGCTATAGTTGTGATTGTGAATTGTCGAACTTTATCTATACACCATGCAAACATATTGTGACTGGTGACCTTGATGTGGTGAGTGATAAGGATCTGAAACTACTCCTGATGAAAGGACCTAAATATAGAGAGCCAAGAAGAATAAATCTGAAGGCCGACCAGAAGATAGTCCTGTCTGCAATGGAACAGTACGTTATTGATTGGTCTAAGCGAGAAAAAGTTGAACCTACAGTACTCGCTGATTGCCTGGACCTCACCAAGAGCAAGGTCGTTGAAACAATCCGCCATATTGACAGAAGTACTCTTCCCCAAGCAAAACAAGTACTGAGAAACCTCAATTCGCAAGAAGTTCTAACAAATCTCCAGAGTAAATTCGTCATAGTCCCAGCAGACAAAGCTCCGAATAATATACTATTCATATGTAAATATTACTATTACCAGGTGCTGGTTAAAGAATTGAGTGTAGACATATCTTCATCAAATACGTCTACTTACTCCCAAACTGCATTTACTCTGGAAGATTTATTTAACAATCACAAAAAGTTTCTCAGGGAAAGAGGTATTTGTCTTCCAACCAATCATAACGACTTACCAAAACTATACTGGACTCCCAAAATGCATAAATCACCATACAAAGCTAGATTCATAGCTGGTTCTAGAAGCTGTACCACCAAGCTTCTTTCAACCCTATTGACGAGGGCCCTTCAGGAGGTAAAAGCATTTTGGGAAAGGTATTGCGCCACTATTTCTAAGAACTCTGGCGTTGAATGTATGTGGATATTGAAAAACTCAAAATGTCTTACGGAAGAACTTGATGCTAAAGGTCACATACCGTACAGACATGTATCTACATGGGATTTCTCGACTCTCTATACTACAATCCCTCATCAGGACCTTATTGACCGTATAAGTTCATTAATAGTATCTGTGTTCAAAAACTGATCGTAGATATATTAATGTCGGAAGCCATAAAGCATTCTTTAGCTCGACTACATACAAGAGATATCATTCATGGGATGTTTCTTTGTTTATAGAGTTGCTTGAATTTCTCATTAAAAATATCTATGCGAAATTTGGCAACACAATATATCAGCAGCATATAGGTATTCCAATGGGTACTAATTGTGCACCCCTGTTGGCTGACCTGTATCTGTTCTCTTATGAATATGACTATATGCAGGCGCTTTCAAAAATCGATCCATTCAAAGCCCGTTCTTTCTCATTCACCAAACGCTATATAGACGATCTTCTCGCTGTGGATAATCGCTATATAAATGACGCAGTGAAGGATATATATCCACCATCACTGGATTTGAAGGAAACTACAGATAGCCCTACAGGCACATCACATTTAGATCTCTATCTCTATAAAAATGAAGCGGGCATTCTCTCTCGTCGACTTTATGACAAAAGAGATGATTACAATTTCGACATCGTAAACTATCCCTTTCTGGACAGTAATATTCCAGTGGGACCTGCATACGGCGTATACATATCTCGCTTAGTAGCATTTGCTAGATCCTGTGTTAAATGTGACGATTTTAATCAACGTCACAAAACATTGTTGCAAAAACTTATAAAACAGGGCTATTCCACCAAGCGCCTCCACTCAAAGTTTCTCAAATTTGGCGATACATATCGCATGCTGATAGCAAAATACGAACGTAGCGTGCAAGGTCTATGGCGCTACGTTTCGTAACTTATGTCTAATTCCGCTTAACCCGGGGTTAGGGGCCGTATGAACCCATGTACTTCAAGATCCTCATGGTACGCATATGAACAGTCACAATGAAAGCCTGCCTGAGATACATCATTCTTTAGATGACGACCTTACAACGAATATTATGGATTAAGATTACTGATCAGCAATACGGATTTGATATTTTTGGAACATCATGATGTCTTGCCGGCATCATTGAACACTGTTGACTCTTTCTCTCTTGCAGGAAACAAGCCTATGTTTATGTATACTATGATTGTCTTTTTGAATTTGGTGCTAATACTGTTATATGGAATATGGAGTAGGTCTTTGGATTAAGGACGCGGATATTCACTAATGGACGACGACTGAATTATGGATGACGGACTAGACGGTTGTAATGGAAAGTCGGGGGAAATAGATGTACAGTCTCCGGGGAAAATGAGTTGAACTAGCTAAGTTATTCTCTGAAGTTCAACGAATTTATTGCGGAATAAAAATCCAAACATCCGTGAAACGTCTTCATGTTGTTTTTATATTTGCTGGTGACCGAATTTCGCCGGATTGGAACGAGGTCAGACAGTCCTTTGGTTGAACTAAACTCGTAACTCTCTCTCGCTGAATAATTATTATTATATATCCATATACAAAAACTACAAGGCAGAAATTACGCATGGACCGAAAAATCAGGGACGGTCAACACATGGGCATAAGAGGCATTTCTGACTACACCCGAGACAACAACGACAGTAAATGAGACTGCCGTGCCCGCCAGAGCTTCAACTTCTACCTTGAACGGTGAGACGACCAATACCGTGCACGACCATGGCCGTATGCCAATATCTGCCGGCGGTCATCGCGAGGGCATTTCTGACTTTCTTTCAACAAATTAGACATTGGAACCAGAAATATGGTGGTATTTGAAACAAATACAGTCACACTGGTATAGATAAAGAAATAGATGAGAAACGGAAGACCCTGAAAAACTTAAGAGTTGGAGAATTGGAAACTTCAATCAGCTGTTGAACTGTGAATATTACCTGTTGGTTTCAAATTCAAACTTATGCCTGACAAGTAACTATGAAACAAAAGTCTTGAGTTTATTTTATATTAATGTGCACACTGGTAAGACTACATTATGTGTCCAATAATTTCATCACATCCAGTGCAGCAAATTATTGATTTCTTCTCCAATCTCGCTATTGTGAGCAATAAATAGAATTTACATTTAAATGCACATTATGTTTTAGTTATTGGAGTGGGAAGTGCAATCAAATTATTATAAATCGTAATGCAGTTTAACCAGTGTGTACCTGACACGCCAGAAGGGGTTAACCATTTCCCTGCATTTATATTTTTATTCTTGCTTGGTTAAGGCCTGATGATAGGTATTTCAATATGATTTACAGTGATTCAAACCTGCTGTGTTTTGCACTTTTCTGTGCATTTATAGTCGACATTTTCTCTTGCTGCAAAATTATGACACAAAAATCATACTTAGACTTATTTGTTGTTCAAAATAGCAAAAATTGGTTTTGGTTAAAGGTGTCCTAATTTTTTAACAAGAGAAACACTGCACCGGCAAGTGCATAAAAATACGAAAATAAGCCAACGTACCAACTTTGGTGCGCCATAATGAGTACAAAATGATCCATTTCATATCCTTTTGATGTGAAAGTGAAAGTTTGGCTCTACAAACCGAACAGTTTGAGGACTATTCCTTATGTAAAGCGAGCACCACCTTTCTTCCCTTAAATGATCACAAATATGGGACTAATAAACCCCTCTGATGCAAGTAAACCCGACATCAGTACTTTAAGTACTTTGATTTTCTTTGGATTCTGCCAGCGCATCGTCCATGGAAAAAACCAGTCCAACTCATCTGATGACCGCTCTTCCTCTGTAAGCACCTGATCCTCATCCGCTACGGCATCTTCCAACGCGGACCATAGAACAGGGTGAAGGGTAAAATGAACTATACCCCCATCTAGCTGAGCCAATTGAGCTAAGATGGGTTTCATACTCCATGTAAGATTCGCGGGACAATGCATACAATAGCCAAGTCTGGAGACAACAATATGTCTAAACTTGAGCCTTTTCAGCTGCACAAAGACTCAGACACCAGCTTCCAACATGAAGTATCCAACAAAGAAGGGACCGTGTCGAACGTAAATATCGTGACACAAGTCGAACGCGGTTGTATGGGGTCCGCATCACAGATGTCGCCCTCCATGATATCGACCTTATCCACATAGACGTACAGGAAGACTTCGGGGTCAAGCTGAGAAACGCCCGTATTATATGCTTCGTCATGGTCAGTATGTGACTGGTACCAGATTTGACTGTCTCTCGTATTTATAGGGAAGAAAAGGCCATGACATGGGAGCCGAGGATCGGGTGGTCGATCAGTTTATTCGTGTAAAACGTAACATTCGTCGTCATCTCCACCTGCCATTTGGTGTTGGGGCGTTGTTGTCGGACCTATTCCAAGCTGTCCAAGGTCTCTAGTTGGGCCAGTGCCGTTTCCAGGGACGCACGATCCGTAATTGTGAAGGGCTGGTCGTACAAGTGGGTATTTTGACTGGGGTAAAAGTACCGGAGCTCCTTATACCGTAATAAATCGCCAAAAGTGAGATTTAATTTGAAGACTAGGGCTTGGTCCTCAAAATGATATAGGCGTAGTGGGGTAGTCGTGAGTTACCATCTATCCAGAAATTGTACAACTACAAGCGTCTAGTCCGTCATCCATAATTCAACCGTCGTCCGTTAAAGAATATCCACGTTCATAATCCAAAGACCTATTCCATATTCCATATAACAGTATTAGCACCAAATTCAAAAGGACAATCATAGTATACATAAACATAGGCTAGTTTCCTGCAACAGAGAAGCGGTCGACAGTTTTCAATGATGCCGATACGACATCATGATGTTCCAAAAATATAAAATCCGTATCGCTGATCAGTATTCTTAATCCATAATAATCGTCGTCATATAGAGAATGATGTATCTCAGTCAAGCTTTGATTGTATCTGTTCATATGAACACCACGAGGATCTTGAAGTACATGGGTCCATACGGCCCCTAGCCCAGGATTAAGCGGAAATAGACACAAGTTACGACACGTAACGCCATAGATCTTGCACGCTACGCTCGTATTTTGCTATCAGCATGCGATATGTATCGCCAAATTTGAGAAACATTGAGTGGGGGCGCTTGTTGGAATAGCCCTGTTTTATAAGTTCCTGCAACAATGTTTTGTGAAGTTGATTAAAATCGTCACATTTAACACAGGATCTAGCAAATGCTACTAGGCGAGATATGTTCACGCCATACGCAGGTCCCACTGGAATATTACTATCCAGAAAGGGATAGTTTACGATGTCGAAATTGTAATCTCTTTGGTCATAAAGCTGACGAGAGAGAATGCCCGCCTCATTTTTATAGAGATATAGATCTAAATATGATGTGCCTGTAGGGCTATCTGTAGTTTCCTTCAAATTCAGTGAAGGTGGATATATATTCTTCACTGTGGCATTTATATAGCGATTATCCAGAGCGAGAAGATCGTCTATATAGCGTTTTGCGAATGAGAAGGAACGGGCTTTAAATGGATCGATTTTTGAAAGCGCCTGTATATGGTCATATTCATAAGAGAACAGATACAGGCCAGCCAACAGGGGTGCACAAATAGTACCCATTGGAATACCTATATGCTGCTGATATATTGTGTTGCCAAGTTTCACATAGATACTTTAATGAGAAATTCAAGCAACTCTATAAACGAAGAAACATCCCATGAATGTGTCTCTTGTATGTAGTAGAGATAAAGAATGCTTTATAGCTTCCGACATTAATATATCTGCGATCAGTTTTCTTAGATACTATTAATGAAGTTAGACGGTCAATAAGGTCCTGATGAGGGATTGTAGTACAGAGAGTCGAGAAATCTCATGTCAATACATGCCTGTACTGTATGTAACCTTTAGCGTCAAGCTCTTCCGTAAGATATTTTGAGTTTTTCAATATCCACATACATTCAACGCCAGAGTTCTTAGAAATAGTGGCGCAATACCTTTCCCAAAATGCTTTTACGTCCTGAAGAGCCCTTGTCAATATGGTTGAAGGTGCAGCTTCTGGATCAACCTATGAATCTAGCTTTGTATGATGATTTATGTATTTTGAGAGTCCAGTATACTTTAGATATGTCGTTATGATTGGTCGGAAGACAAATACCTCTATCCCTGAGAAACGTTTTGTGATTGTTAAATAAATCTTCCAGAGTAAATGCAGTTTGGGAGTAAGTAGATGATGATGTCTACACTCAATTCTTTAACCAGCACCTGGTAATAGTAATACTTACATATGAATATTATATTATTTGGAGCTTTGTCTGCTGGAACTATGACGAATTTACTCTGGAGATTTGCTAGAACTTCTTGCGAATTGAGGTTTCTCAGTACTTGTTTTGCTTGTGGAAGAGTACTTCTGTCAATATGGCGGATTGTTTCAACGACCTTGCTCTTGGTAAGGTCCAGCCAATCAGCGAGTACTGTAGGTTCAACTTTTTCTCGCTTAGACCAATCAACGAGGAACTGTTCCAATGCAGACAGGACTATCTTCTGGTCGGCCTTCAGATTTATTCTTCTCGGCTCTCTATAGTTAGGTCCTTTCATCAGGAGTAATTTTAGGTCCTTATCCCCCAACACATCGAAATCACCAGTAACAATATGTTTGCATGGTTGTATAGATAAAGTTTGACGATTCACAATCACAGCTATAGCCTCCTGACGTGTATAAGCTCCAGTCAAACTCCTTGTCAGCATTAGAGTAATTGAATATTTTGGTGGCTATAGATTTAGTATACTTATATGAAATGCAAGGAGGTCCAATATATGGCGATGACGGTGAAACAGTGCCGGATGGTAGGCCAATGACGCTGGTAGATCGCTGGTAGACGCTGGACAGCTTCCGGTATCGGTAGTTCGTCCGTGGGTGGATCTTCGTGATCTCTGGTAAAGTTTCCCTCCTCAATGGGGATGCATCATAGGATAGCAACACGAAACGTACATCCCATATTATCTGTGAATATCTGGCGCCGGGGTCAGCATTCCTCTCTGGATTCTTTCATTTGGTTTCTGACGCCGCATCGGTCTCCGTTGTATGGATGCGATTGTCACTGGGTTGACTGAGCATCGGCGGGTAATCTATGGCGTCGCCGTCCTCCGACGGTGGAATACGGGTATCAAGTTTATCCAGGACATCTTTGTAGGTCACGGAGGTGAGAGCTGGATAGTCCCTGTCGTCTTCCTCCTTGACGCGGTTGATGATTTGCTCACTGGGCCCGGCCAGTGCGTCTTCAATAGCACGAGAGAAGACCCACTGGACGGCTGACCGGTTGTCCGGTGTAAACAGCTGGTCCACAATAGACATGAGGTTCCCGCCGAGCTCACCGTTCAACACCCGTTTAAATTTGGTAAAGCCAAAAAAAGCTTACAGTCAAATTATGTTAAATGCACGGTATGAACAGCAACGTGTAGGCCTATATACTGTCATATACTATCCCTTTCTAAATGACAAAAAATATTTGGACTTATACACACCAATTCAGTTTTGCTCATGTTGAAAGAAGGTTTGTTCCACAAAAACCAAATTTGCCGATGCCTAATTCGTGTGACTTGGCTGTAATACGGTTCGTATATTCTTATATTTGGATGATATGTCACTAGTGTCATCGGCTAAAAGCAAGCTATCAGGAAGATGGATGGGCCGACCTAGAATGGAGCCACAGCTTACAGAATTACAAGTCGATAATTTTGCATTGAACTTGGCACACTTTGGTTCAGAAGATAATATACCGCTTGAAACATATATTTGTAAACCATCGAAACCCATAATGTTCTTGTTTCTGCAAAAGTATATGATGGTTAATAACCGTATCAATATACTGTCGTGGTCAGAACAAAAACGCATGAATAGAGGGAGTCTAAAAACTATACCCTTGATAGCACATATACAGCAAAATATTTGATTGAAATGATACCTGGATCTGAATTCTCGAACTGAAATTGATTAATTTGTATGAATATAGTGGCTGTGAGTCGGTGATCTCGCGACGGGTGAAAGACGCGACACCCATCCGAAAACGTCGCCTCCAGAACAAAAACACGCGAAATTCACATCCAAGAATGAGAATATACAGTTGAAGAATATATTAAAATAGGCGGGGTAGGAGAATATATCTCAGCATTTCGGGCTTCTGTCTATAGCTTTTCATGAATCAAACATCTTGAAAAAAAGGCATATCAGATTATATAAGAATACCAGCGATATTAAAAAGTATATGTATCTTTTACAAATATGAATGTAGACATATTGCAGCTGATAGGCTTCTAAAGTAATATACAGATACGAAATCCCATCTCACTGACAATATAAAAGACGCTCTAATAGCTCAGAAATGAAATGAAATGCGCGAATAACGAAACTGCATGGACATTTAATGCTCACTGTGGAAGGAGAACTGCAGATGAATTGGACCGATCTAAATTGGTCAGCGAACAACTTTATCCCGCCTGTGGTGGAAAGTAAGTTTTGGAACGGTCCAAAGGATCGAGCCAGTTTGAACTTTCCTCCGTGCCGATAAAAACAAGCGCTGAATGAGCGCAAAGACCTCCGTCGAGGCAACAGGGTCAGTAGGGGAATAGTACATCACTGAATAACATAGGGCCGGATGCCAAGCTCAATTTTGCATTTGTTGACGTGAACTTCACCAATGGTAATTAACGTGAGATTGATTAGCATGTCCAGCTAGGGATGTGGAAGTCACATTCCGTGCAAATAATATTTCTTTGATTTCACGTGCTTGAAATATTGGGGTATGGAATAGAGTATATTGATGGAAAACCTGGAATACTGCTTGAGACATTAGGCCCCTTCCCACCCACACCTCCCCATGAGAGGACACCCCCACTCAAATCAACACGTTAGCGGCAGAAATGAGACCCTGTGTGCCTAGTTTTACCAACTTGCTTGTGATTTTATGCTATAGGCCCTACACATCAACACTTCATATTTTGTATGTGTACAGTATAGCATCCTCATTGACAGAATCCTCTACAAAATACATCTGATTTTACCGACACTTCGTTCTGATCTGTCTCAGCATCATGTGCGGATTCAATGAGCTCGGAATAATTTTGTATACTGGTGTTACAGGTCACCTTCACCATAATGTATCAATTACCATGGACTTGTACATGTATCACATTCATATTGAATGGTGATGGCTGATGAGAATATTGCCCATATGGAACAAATGGCTGGATTCCACCGAATAAAAAGTTCATGTTAATCATAAACAACATACAATTAATAATACTATCAAATAATTATGTATATTCCTTGTCGACATCAATATAATACAGACAATATTATGACTGAATCAGGGTAACAGATATCCAAGGGTATATATGTCTACACTAAACTGAAGGAGATCCATGATGCGTATTATATTATGTTGTAAAACTTCACTTGCTAATCTCGATTATGTTGCTTATTGTGAAAATAAATGAAGTTATGAAAATAAATTTAGTATGATTGCCCAGTATCCTCAAATTAGAAATATCTTCAGCAGCTAAAGTTAAGCCAATCATAACAATATATAACACCATGGTACTCAGGAAATGAAGTCTTTGTTTCTAGAAGCTAAATCATTTCTGACACATTCAAGTCCTCACCTGGTCAAGGGAGATAATTTTGTAAAAAAAGCAACAACAAAAACAAGTATAGATCCACACTGGCGCAGACCAGAAAGTGTTATGACCTTTGATGATATTTGTGGAGCATGCTGCAGGACTTCAACTTTCATGAATCTGATATTATCCACACAACCCATTCTACATGATATTTTTGCCATAGCACCGATAAACTAGATCCCTTCATTTATGTGGTCTAGATCCAGGAGCTATTGGGGGCTGCAGGTTTTGTAAAAGTTAGATCCAATTATTCTGAGAGAAGGAATGAAGTCCGGCATGGTTGTTTTGAGGTAAAACTGGGCATCCTTGAAAATGTCTGACCGATTGACACATGTATCACTCTGCCGGTCATCATTACATGCGTAATGTTTATTTCCTGAGGAATCGGGGGGGGGTTGTGGCCAATCACTGACTCTGATGCTTATGTGCTTCATGACCTACGTGACAGGTTTATGGACTTTACAACATGTTGGCAGAAGATTATTGTATCTTACATCAAGTTTATGGCTGGAACTATGAAATAAATTTAAAGGTAAACATATGCCAAAGCATTGTACATGTATATGTGCTATGTCGCTGTAAATTGCAGGATTAATGGTCTGTGGACTGGGCAGCGGCACATGTCTGCATAAGTTTTTCAGTGCTCTCCAGGTAAATGCCATGACTGGAAATATGAAATTAATTCAAAAGTAAACATGCCATATATGACATTGTACATGTATAAGCTTATACATGTGACATGTTGCTGTGAATCACACGTGTTTTGGCTTGTGAACTACATGATACTGTTATGGGCAGCAGCACATGTTTGCAGAAGTTTACTGATGGTTTTCCAGTCCGAAACAGGCAGGGAAATATGAATTTGACCCAAAAATCAACCGGACTATTACACAAAAATACTACAATATAGTACATGTTGTTTGTGTTGAAGTTTCGCACAATTTGGATTTCACGGACTACGTGACAGGTTTATCTTGTACGACACATGTTGGCGGAACTTTATTGATTGTTTTCCAGTCCGAAACAGGCAAGAAAATATGAATTCGCAGAAAAAAAGCAAACCTGCATTTTGCATAACAAAGACATAAATTTGGTACGTGTGCTGCGCGTTGATAAATCGCACAATTTTGATTTGGCAGACTACGTGAAAGTCTTATGGACTACGGGACATGTTGGCGGAAGTTTTCCAATGCATTCCCAGTCCCAAGCAAGGAAGGAAATATGAATTTGACCCAAAAATCAACATGACTATTACACAAAAATGCTACAATATTGTACATGTTGTTTGCGTTGAATTTTTGCACAATTTGGATTTCAAGGACTACGCGACAGGTTTATCATCTACGCCACATGTTATCAAAACTTTGCTAATGGTTTTTTAATCTGAAACAGGCAGGGAAATATGAATTTGCAGAAAAAAGCAAACCTGCATTTTACATAATAAATACATGAATTTGGTACATGTGCTGCGCGTTGATAAATCGCACAATTTTGATTTGGCAGACCACGTAAAAGTATTATGGGCTACGGGACATGCTGGTGGAAGTTTCAATGCATTTCCAGTCTCAATCAAGCATGGAAATATAAATTTGACCCAAAAGTAAACATGAATTTTGAATAAAAACAAAGAAAAATAGCACATGTTGTTTGTGTTGAATTTTCATACAATTTGGGTTTCACAGACTATGAGACAGGTTTGCCATCTACGTTATATATCAGTGAAAGATTACGGATACTTTTTCCGCGCCCAAACATGCAGCAAAATAAAAAATAAACGAAAAATAAAACATGCATTTTACAGTTTTACACAACATTACAAGTATATGGACCACGCCCCCTTTGTTCGGTTATTGATTTAACGACTAATTGGCTATAGTTCGATGGAACGAGACTGACCTGCGTTAGAACATATGTCATAGAACATGTTCGCATAGATCTGGAGTAATGAAACACTCTTGGAAACAAGAAATGACTCAAAATACAAACCCGGAAATGGAAAACAACAACATGTCTTGGTTTGCGCGACCTTGGTGACCTTCCCCACCGTAAATTTTATTTCGGGAAATAGAGCCTAATAACGTGTTTGCTGGTGGAAAGGGAATATTTCCTGCCTCCTAGATTTTCACAAGCTTTCGTTTGATGGGGAAAAGAGGGAAAGAACGGGTGTAGTTTAGCCAAAGGGGGGGGGGGGAGAGAAAATTGATGGGAAATCTGACCTGATTTGGCAACGTCGTTTGAGGTTCAGCGATTTGGGTTCAGCCTCCCTATGAGTTTCAATTCGTTTCAAATGGTTCCAAAGGGTTTCAAAAAGTTTCAATTTGGAATGGAGTCTATCGGGGGAGAGAAGAAGCGAAAAATCGCATTGTCCGTCTCTCCAAACTGGAGGGCCGCCATGTTCAATCTCTCGGTGGATGCAGGACAGGACCGGATAGATCTGGTTTCGAGATTGAGGTGGAACCCGACTACAGAAGCAAGGCCCACTGCAATGCATTGCAATGGGGAGCCCCATTATTTCAATTGTGTCCAAAGAAAAAGTGCAAGATTTCGTCGGGAACCATGACGATCCCTATTGGAAATACTATGAGTCGTGGGTTCCCCATATGACAATTATTTGGCGGGAGATTTCACGTTGCGTTCCTAGACCTCCGTCTGATCGACGGAGGTAAAAATCTGGCTGCAGCACGTCCCAGTCGGACCAGGCATGCGGGAAAAAAGGCCCAAATTTTGACATGCTGCATTATTGAATTCAAAATAGCCAGCCTAATCCATCGCTTAATGCTTTTTTTTTTCGGCGAATTTCTGTGAGTAAAGGGAACACTCGTTGCAGATGTCATTAACTTTTGATGACCAAACTTAAACGGGAAGAAATTAGGAATTGACATTCCGTCCACCCAAGGGTCACTGGTGTAGATTGTTTGTCTCAGGGACACATTGGAAAGACGTGCCAAGCTGACATATCTGAAAGAACTAAGAATTCAGTGAGTGAGTGAATATGATTTAACGTCGCTTTCAACTATATTTCAGTCATATCACGACGTTGGGTCCTATTCCTTTTCAGACCCGGGAACCACACGGGTGGGGTCCTATTTTTTCACACCCGGGAACCCCTCGGGTGGCTCAGTTACGACAAGCTCTCTGAGGAGCTGATGCCTATTCTTACCATGACCTGCGGTGCGCACAACGACATCCCAGGTCAATCCCCGGAAGCCCCACGGGGCGAGAAAATTTGAAATGGCAGTCTGACCTATTTGACAAAACTAAATGTTTCACAGCAAAATAAGAAGAAAATAGGAAGAAAATGGGCATATCTGACATAACCAAAAATTCAAGGAGAGAAAATTAGAAATAACATGCCACCTACCTCAGGGGGGCAACTTAATATGGCGCATCGGGTATATCCTTCGCAGAGTAAAGTTGAAAAGACCTAAACTGACCTATTTGATATATCTAGAATACCGCCTATTCAAACGAGAGAAAATGGGAGGAAAATAAACATATGCTATCTGACATGAATAAAATTCAAGAGTGAATCTTGGAATATGACATGCTATTTACCCAAGGGGGACTACTCAATATGGATTGTCTCTCTTGAAATCAAATTGAAAGAAAATACCAACCCTAGCATATCTGACATGGCTAGAACATATTTAGAGTTGAACTGGAAGTTATCCTTCGGTGAGTAAAATAGGACAGTGAAACCAACCTAAATCTTAAATTGAAATATTCAAAAGTGGATAAATGAGAGGCAAATCAAACTGGTGTTTCTGACAATGACTATTGAGTCTCAGGAAATGGTATTCTACTTACATGTATCTAATGGGGACTACTCAATATGACTTCTATTATGCCATTCAAGCTGTCCGCATGAACAGCTACAATAGAAGCGCGGTTGGATATAAATGATCAAAGGGATCAATTTTGATTCTTGTGATGTTTTTAAAATATCTGGTCAGAATAACTGCATCTGGGTTCCTTTCTTCTCAGTAAACCGGTATATTTTTCCACCACGCTTGTCATGTTACCTTTAATTATGTCTCCAAGCAAAATGGGAGACATATCTGACATGGCTAAAAATTTCAAACGAGAGAAATTAGAAAAGACTTACCATCTAACTAAGGGGAACAACTCGATGTACATGTAGCATATCCATCCGGAGTTGAGTAACAGAAAAGAGAACGACCAACTGACCCGACTCATCCAAATATTCAAAAGAGGGAAAATGGGCAGGAAATCAATCAGGCATGACTACTATTTCAAATAAAGAAACTGGAAATGACACTCTTTTTATCTAAGGGGACAACTCAACGAGGGATGGTCATCCAGTACAAGATTGAACAGAAATATTAAACTGACAAATGCGACATTGCTACAAATGTAGATGGAAAAGACCATTTCATTGTTGAAAAATCCTGCCGTGATTCTTTACATTAAGGAATGAAACATATATAGCTACTAAAAATATCCTAAGTCCATCGTGCATTTTCACAATCCACAAACATATACCGGTAGCCAAGCAAAACGTGATCAGCACCTCAAAGGGTACCAATCATCTGTAACCTGTTCCTTAATACTAAATCCTGGCTTAACTTATACACTCCCAGTGAACTTGTTTTTTTTTTCAAACAGCAGCTGTATAACGGATAAATGTATAAAGCTGTATGAATTCAGTCTTTCTGCCCTATGTCCGGGAGGGGGTGGGGGAATTGGCCTGGAGATGGAAAATATTCTTGGGGTTTGTCACCAAGGCATTTACAAAGCATTTGTTTTTTTTTGCTAGTAGTGATACGGAACAAGTTTCGGTGGTACCGTAAGGATCATCTATTGCTGGTAATACGTAATACGAATAAATACTTCTGATTCGCTAGATATCAATCTTTTGTTTACTTTCACCCTATTTTAAGGTGTCATGACACAAATAATAGGATATCCAGTCTGTTTCAAAAGATATAAAAATCTCCATGTTTTGGCTCCACAGGCAACGTGATCTACTGCCTTAAAAGAGATAATGATTTACTATATGCAACAGCGAGCAGGCCAGTCGACCACAACCATGCCCACTTAAACGACTGTGGACCTTTTATTATGCATTGTGTGTACCTGACACTCTACACACAAAATGTACACAATATGGTGCACAATGCCTGTGTACAGGAATTATGACATTGCAGATCGAAGTGACGTCAATGCTCACGCGCCGGCATTTTTATCTGTTTTCACTCTTCAAACGGAACTTCTACTATAACGAATTGAAATCTACATGTGATATATTTCTGGTTAAGTCGCGTCAGCGTAAAATCCATGTCTTTCGACCCATCATATTTCGTATTCATGCGTCTCACATTAAACATTAACAGCGTCTTACCAATAGCCACAGAGATGACAACACTTCCCTTCTGATAGATCTACATACCATTTGTTACCCTAACCAATTAATAAGACAAGTCTCATATACGCAAAGATGATCTTTCGAAAAATCGATCGCTAGATACCACCATTGCAAAAAAAAATTTGACTACATATCGCTTCCCGCAGCGCCATCTAAATATAAATATTCTTCGATTACCTCCATTTACTCGATATTCCAGCCGACTCATATGCATTATATCAAAGGCAAGCAGTGTAGCAACTATAATTGTAGGCCTATCATACAAGCTTTTGACTGTGTTGTGGGGTATCAGCTTTTGGCAAGAATCAGTAATAACGTGTTCGATTCGTAGGCCTACATTAATTTACGCTGTGTGTGAATTTACAGGGACAGGCGATAAACCAGGGACAGGTTTTGGATGTTTAATTCACACAACTGGCAAGACCATTTTCACTTTGTTTCTCCTATAGTAGATACCTAGATACGCCTTTTCAAATAGCGTGGACATTCTGGAAGTTGGGCAGCTACGGAGATATAGAGAGAAATTCGCACTGGTCACATGTGCAAAAACGTCTTAATTTTTTTTAAGGTGAAATGGTAGGGTCAAATGATCCAAAATTTCTCATTCATCAATTTAGCTTGATATATTTGTTTACTTTTAAATCCAAATGATTGATGTTACCTGAATGATTTGGATTTTTATTCGTTGAAAAAGTATTTCAATTTCGATTGTACATGTATATCCTAAGAGATCTTCTATCCAGGATATTACCTTTTCAATGGAAGGTCTTACACCAAAGCCTTGCCAAATGGAGCAGTTTTGAAGCCTAACTTTAACCACCCTGTCCTAATAAATTGCGACAACACTATGTTTGACAAACTCCACATGACCATGTTGGTGTTCAATTCAGGGTAACAAACACATTGAAATTGATATCAGTGTCTGCCTCATTGTTTATCAAAAAAATATTCTACTTTACAATGATCACGCTTCCAGCCAAATGGCAGGTCCGCTTAATTGTTATTGAACAACAAATGAGATCAATAATGTAGATACCGGTATTTGACGTGTACTGTTCACCCGTGCATGTTGTCGTTTCTCATCAATAGTGAACTCCTTGCATGTGCGTGTAGCTTTGTTGCAAATTCAACATATGGCGGAAGTTGACTAAATATAAAGCTCATTTGCATGGTCACGAATAAGGTGAAATGTGTTTGGTGCATATTGAACGAATTTGTTAAACTCTGACTGGTTATCAATCAGGGCTACTAAAACTGTTCTAGGCGTATGACAGGGAGATATCTTATCTAAGGTTGAGTTATTATCGGAAAACGTCAGCTATAGCTGGTGAATGTAATGCCTTCTCTTGCCTTCGTTATTCAGTTGCTTACATTTTCAACAAATGGACCGATTTCTCTCAAATTTACCCAAAATTGAGCTTAATACGTCAAATTTCAAGTTCACGGCGGCCAAAAACTCAGACAATCATCAAAATTTAAATTTTGTTTCAGTGGACACAACAGTGAGATATGATATGCTTACAATTATCAAGGTTAAATATGAATAGGGCAATTGTCAACGGCACGATGCCCCCCTCCCCCCTCCCACACGTACCCAAACAGGAAATTATGGAAAACATTGTCTGTGCTATTACTCCAGTTCAGTGTTGTGAACTGTGATAAAACTTCAGGAATATATCTCTTGCTTATGGCAAACAAGTGAGTGAGTGAGTGAGTAGGATTGAACGATTTTCAGTCGTAGGCCCTAGGAAGACGATCTATAGCAACATGTGCCAGGAGAGGAGAGCGTCCTCGGTTCATATTATCCTGGACACTGATCAGCTCAAGTGGTAGGCCCACAGCACAGCACCCGTTATGAAAAACAAGAAACCTATTGACGTTCAAATGTCAAGGTCACTGGGAACATGTGACAATCGGGAGATCTTGAATTCCCTAGTCTGTTTTGTAAGATAAGTACGATCATTGTATGAACATGTTGCAGTAATTCAATCATTTTTCGAGTGAACTGAAATAGTTTTCAGGTGAAGATTATTTTCAAACAGTGTTGAGGGTGGGGGGGGTTACCGATTGTCTTGCTGAAGACACACACCGGACGAACTCATGCGGTAGATGCTCGTCAGTTTTCTGGACTTATCAACTTTCCAAATTGAATTATAGCAGGATCAGCTGAACTTTACGAGATTTTAAGACACAGTTATAAGCATAGTGAGAAATGGGAGCAGACGGTCACCCAGCTACGTGTACAGGGACTCGCTACCGTTGTTAATTTGTTAATTCGGTACATTGGGGGTGAGGTTCGAGGGAGTAAGGGGTAAATGGCTATTGTTATTATTGTTGAATAATTTTTAAGCAAGACGACTTCAGGAGATAGGGGTGTAGGATAAATATCGCCAATTAAAACATACATGTACAACTTATTTTTGGACATTGTTGTATCTACAATGTTGGAAAATAATTCTATTCTTGTAGAATAATAAACAACATTCTGTTATCAGAAATAACGAGAATTTCAAGCCAGGTGACCATACCCATTGTTAAGCCTATCTGGCCTGAGCGATTTGGGGTGTATCGCAACCTGGGGAACCGCAGTAGTATATAAACGGCATTACAGACCCCCTTTTGACGAGTGCGCAGGTGTTTCTGCGCAGATTTGCGGAGGAAGTGCGGAGGGGTTTCCCAGGGGGGATTCCCCAGTGGGAGGTTGCCCATGACGATCACGTGATCAAGGCATGTCTAGACTTGTTCTGGGTTGTACAGTTCTGCCATGCGGAGGATGGGTACTAATATTTCGCTGACGTCCTAGTAATAAACATAATCTATAGGTGTTGTGGCGGCTGATGTGGGTGTGGGTGTGGGTTCAAAATGGCGGCTGATGTGGGACGGGTTCAAAATGGCGGCTGATGTGGGACGGGTTCAAAATGGCGGCTGATGTGGGACGGGTTCAAAATGGCGGCTGATGTGGGACGGGTTCAAAATGGCGGCTGATGTGGGACGGGTTCAAAATGGCGGCTGATGTGGGTGTGGGTGTGGGTTCAAAATGGCGGCTGATGTGGGTGTGGGTGTGGGTTCAAAATGGCGGCTGATGTGGGTGTGGGTGTGGGTTCAAAATGGCGGCTGATGTGGGTGTGGGTGTGGGTTCAAAATGGCGGCTGATGTGGGTGTGGGTGTGGGTTCAAAATGGCGGCTGATGTGGGTGTGGGTTCAAAATGGCGGCTGATGTGGGTGTGGGTTCAAAATGGCGGCTGTGGGAGGTGGTGGGTTCAAAATGGCGGCTGTGGGTGGTGGTGGGTTCAAAATGGCGGCTGTGAGAGATGGTGGGTTCAAAATGGCGGCTGTGGGTGGTGGTGGGACCAAAATGGCGGCTGTGTGTATAAATTATTTTTAATAATATCTATGCTAGGAAATCCCCCCCCCCCTTCTCGAAATTTTTCAGCTTAGGTCTTTAGGAGAACGTGTCACAGTGAAAAAAGACATCACAGTTATTTCCCTATATTATGGAAACTTTTAGCGGCCAAGTTTAGTATCTACAGGTAGGCATTTATATATTGGCAGAATTTTCTCGTGTAACTCAACCATCCTTCACATGGATCAGCTGTTTTTATGTCAACAAAACAGCTCTATTTTTACTTTCATTCGCGCGATTGCATGGACGTCCACTGCCGGTTTTGGACCATTTATCAATGCAAATTTCACGTATTTTCTCAAACAGCTCATGACATATAACGCTCCAATAATTCTCCACATATGCAGTCAGTCCTCCGGGATATTTTTCCAGCAACTTGACAAGGAGCACGGAATGGGACACCGTACATTTGTTCTACGTTACACATTCCCGCTACATCATGAAATATCCGTACACCATCACTATATATGCCTACGATCTTACTATTTATAGAGTTTGTCGCTCAAAATCACTCATTGACTTTATCAACAAGAATTACACCATGCCTCGCGCATGGCTCAGCTGAGATTACAGCGTAGTACTGCCAGCACCAACAACGAACTGGCAGACGACATGATCCAACAATTGACTAAACAGACAAGATCTCTCCTACCAGTACGTCTCAGTTTATCTCAAACTGTTCACAATACATTCTAGAATAATATGATGCACGAATTTAAGAGTTTTGTGTCACAAAATGGCGCATAGGATGGCAATTGACATCATTCCCCCGGATAATCGCAGCTTTCCAATCATAGCGCCATCTGAACCTTATTACGCAAGGGAGACAACTCGCACTAGGCCATGTTGTATTGGACCAAAACTATTGCCACTGTATTTTTGTGATTGTATGTTACATTTGTTATGTACCTGCTCATCTTGAGTGTTTGTACAATAAAATTCAATTTAGGCCAAGCCTCTTGTAGGTCCTTATTCCCACATGGTCATTTTGGGTGTTATGTGGGTGTATGTTTGGGATAGAGAGGGACCGCTATGGGTTCGAATGGGTCGTGGAAGGTGTCATGTTGTAGCTCTCGGGGGGGAAAAAAATAAATGAATAAAAAAATCAATAAATAAAAAAAAATAAAAAATCGGCGAGTAGTAGACAAAGGGAAAATTGGGAAGTACTGACCATGCCCCAGAATACTTCATATGCATATCACGGCCTTAAGGCCTATGCGGAACTCTCGTCCAATCAGAAGCGAGTATTTCAAATCCGTCACAGAGCTCTCAGCCAATCAGAAGCGAGTATTTTGACCCGGTGCATTATGGGCCATATCCAAGATGGCGGCACGTATGTTCAAGATGGCGGCACATCCGGTGTCGAAAACTGTGGTCACCTAGTGTCGAAAAGTGGACCCTGTATGGATCCCGCTAGCGCCTTGACGCCATGATATAGACCGGAGAGAGAAAACAACAACAACAAGGATGACACATGAGGGAACAACAACAACAACAAGTTTTTTTCATATAGTTTATTTTCCCCTCCATCATAACATACCCACGCTGGGGGAGCCGCGTTGGGTATGTTTACAATTCAAGAAAGACTCTTGTCCAATCAGAGACCGCCATTTGCATCTGTCCTATTCGTTCCTGTCCGTTAGATGTATTCTTGTCCAATCAGAAGTCGCCATTTCAGAGAGTTCCTTCTTCGGTCATGTTCATTCTGAACCGTTTATTCTAATCATCGTCGGACAGGCCCGGATATTCTTCGGGCAGCATGTCCTGAAACAGTTGTTTGCGCATTCTGATCGCATTTTCCAGGGCCTCTGTGGGTGGTAGCCCCATAGCCTCTTCCAAGTGACGCTTGGTCTTCATGATGGACCTGTGCGTGGGGTCGCCTTTCATTTCAAGCGGTAGTAAGGTATACTGTTCATAGATCGCCATGGCTGTTTTCCTGATGCGGGGCGCATTTGGGTGTACGTCTGTTGTAAATTATCCTCTCCGGCGTCCTCGATCGCTTCAGCGTGAGTATTGATAGCTGCTGTCACAATACGATCCCAGAAGGTAGGTTCTGCCTCACTTTCCTGGGATGTAGGCTGACTCTCTGAGGTCAAGCTCTCCATATCAGTAGATAGACTGTCAGCAATCTTGGATTCGGTATCAGTCGATGCACTCTCATCAATCTCTGTATCAGTATCTGCCTCAACGGGCTCCTCGGCGTCTTCAGTCCCATGTATATTTTTCTGGTGTCGCATATCGTAATGTCTGGTGAACGTGCGTTCACACTCAGAACAAGTATAAGCCATGTTGACGGTTGAACGACGACTGTGCGTGTTTTGGGAATACGCTCGCTTTTATAGACAGTAACGCCCATCAACGCTTAGCTCAACGCTTCAACGCCCTGGTGAATTAGCTCAGAAGCTCTGATTTCATGGAATTGACATCAATTCATCGAAATGCAGTGACGCCCGTCAACGCCCGTCGTTACGCCTTAACGCTCGTCTCAACGCTTTAACACACTTTCTTAACGCTTTAACGACGTTTAATGATGCGTTCGAACAAATGTTTCTTTTGTGCTATTGCTCTGACATACGCCGCTTTCCAGTTCATGCCCGAGGTTTTCAACATCGACGCTGTTCTTTCAATTTCCATATGGACTGGATCCTTATCCAACAATTTCATATGGGTCAGTAAGTCGACATACTGCTGACGTAAAGCCCGTCGTAGTCTGGGTGCCAATCTGTTATGGGCTAAAATTGCAGCTTCCTCTTTCGAATACCCTTTGCGTTGAAACTTGTTTCCTGTGGCCTCCAAAATCTCGCCCATCTCGGCGTCCATACTTTCTTTGAACAAATCCTTCCATAGCCTCGAGTTCACATTATGTTCTTCAACCTCGGGTTGGGCCTTCACGGTTGGGTGATATTCCGGGACTGGTGATATGAAGAAGGCCCGCTGTACGGGGGTGGGTTGCTGCTTCACCAAATGTGGACTCGGTGGATGGTGTAGGGGCTGTGGTGATCCCTCGCCGGGTAGCAGGTGGGTCGTCAGCCGGCGATCTTCGGGGGTATGGGTTTTTAAATCTACGAACAGGTAGCCGTACGGACGACTTGTCGCTTCTTGAAACGCCTGCATGAAATGGTCGATGTTCTGAGGATAAATTCGACTACCAAACACACGAATTTGTGCTCTGTCAATGGGGTTGGAGAACAACACAAAGTATTGGCAGTTCAAGGCAATATCTCTGGACGCCTTCCCTTGAGGAAAGAGATTCTGGGTCAAATAGATGACGGACAGATTGCGATGATGGGACCCTTTGGTGAATAGGTCGGCGATTTTCGAATTGTCCTTGGCCGCACTCATCAGATCATCTAGCACTACCACGTTGGTCTGCTCGGGGTCAAAGTAATACGGTTCGTCTATGTCATGAGGAATCCCTGGGACGAAACTCACATTCTGTAATCGCGTAGTTTCGTAGGCGGGCTGCCATTGGCTATAACACCAAACAACACGTGTCGGAGCTGGGGTTGCCACACCTTCCTCTAAGAACTTCATTACCCAGGACGTCTTTCCACATGCCGTAGGGCCGCTCACCGTCATCGTGTAGGGATGCTCTACTGCACTTGCTGGACCTATAGCGGGACTCGGTGGTGTCTCTTGGTTGTGTTTGCCTTGAATGTGCCTGATCATACTATCGCGACGAGAGAAGGTTCTCTGACAGAACGTACACGTACACGACATGTTGATCTGTCGACCAATACATAAGGACTGATGAGGGACACATGTTCATTCTTATATGTACAGACACCACCACCACCACACACTACCACACACACACACACACACACACCACCACCACCACCACCACCGCCACCACCGGGCGTTGACGGGCGTCAACGCCCGGTGGTGGTGGTGGTGGGAACTCCCGTGTGGCAGACCTCTTGGATCGGAGCTCTTGGAGCTCAAAGCCTGTGGAGCTCAGATCTCGGAAGTGACATTTGCATACCTCTGTGAGGTCACTTCCGACAGGGGCGCCACCTGTCTTGTGACGTCACTTTCGGTTCCGGTCACGTGACCGGAACTGACCTTTGACCCCGGCGCGCGCGGTGTAAAGGTTTCCACCGCGGTGGAAGCCTTTGCGCGCCGGGGTCAAAGGTCAGTTCCGGTCATGTGAACGGAAGCGGAAGTGACCTCACAGAGGTATGCAAATGTCACTTCCGAGATCTGAGCTCCACAGGTTTTGAGCTCCAAGAGCTCCGATCCAAGAGGTCTGCCACACGGGAGTTCCCACCACCACCACCACCGGGCGTTGACGCCCGTCAACGCCCGGTGGTGGCGGTGGTGGTGGTGGTGGTGTGTGTGTGTGTGTGTGGTAGTGTGTGGTGGTGGTGTCTGTACATATAAGAATGAACATGTGTCCCTCATCAGTCCTTATGTATTGGTCGACAGATCAACATGTCGTGTACGTGTACGTTCTGTCAGAGAACCTTCTCTCGTCGCGATAGTATGATCAGGCACATTCAAGGCAAACACAACCAAGAGACACCACCGAGTCCCGCTATAGGTCCAGCAAGTGCAGTAGAGCATCCCTACACGATGACGGTGAGCGGCCCTACGGCATGTGGAAAGACGTCCTGGGTAATGAAGTTCTTAGAGGAAGGTGTGGCAACCCCAGCTCCGACACGTGTTGTTTGGTGTTATAGCCAATGGCAGCCCGCCTACGAAACTACGCGATTACAGAATGTGAGTTTCGTCCCAGGGATTCCTCATGACATAGACGAACCGTATTACTTTGACCCCGAGCAGACCAACGTGGTAGTGCTAGATGATCTGATGAGTGCGGCCAAGGACAATTCGAAAATCGCCGACCTATTCACCAAAGGGTCCCATCATCGCAATCTGTCCGTCATCTATTTGACCCAGAATCTCTTTCCTCAAGGGAAGGCGTCCAGAGATATTGCCTTGAACTGCCAATACTTTGTGTTGTTCTCCAACCCCATCGACAGAGCACAAATTCGTGTGTTTGGTAGTCGAATTTATCCTCAGAACATCGACCATTTCATGCAGGCGTTTCAAGAAGCGACAAGTCGTCCGTACGGCTACCTGTTCGTAGATTTAAAAGCCCATACCCCCGAAGATCGCCGGCTGACGACCCACCTGCTACCCGGCGAGGGATCACCACAGCCCCTACACCATCCACCGAGTCCACATTTGGTGAAGCAGCAACCCACCCCCGTACAGCGGGCCTTCTTCATATCACCAGTCCCGGAATATCACCCAACCGTGAAGGCCCAACCCGAGGTTGAAGAACATAATGTGAACTCGAGGCTATGGAAGGATTTGTTCAAAGAAAGTATGGACGCCGAGATGGGCGAGATTTTGGAGGCCACAGGAAACAAGTTTCAACGCAAAGGGTATTCGAAAGAGGAAGCTGCAATTTTAGCCCATAACAGATTGGCACCCAGACTACGACGGGCTTTACGTCAGCAGTATGTCGACTTACTGACCCATATGAAATTGTTGGATAAGGATCCAGTCCATATGGAAATTGAAAGAACAGCGTCGATGTTGAAAACCTCGGGCATGAACTGGAAAGCGGCGTATGTCAGAGCAATAGCACAAAAGAAACATTTGTTCGAACGCATCATTAAACGTCGTTAAAGCGTTAAGAAAGTGTGTTAAAGCGTTGAGACGAGCGTTAAGGCGTAACGACGGGCGTTGACGGGCGTCACTGCATTTCGATGAATTGATGTCAATTCCATGAAATCAGAGCTTCTGAGCTAATTCACCAGGGCGTTGAAGCGTTGAGCTAAGCGTTGATGACCGTTACTGTCTATAAAAGCGAGCGTATTCCCAAAACACGCACAGTCGACGTTCAACCGTCAACATGGCTTATACTTGTTCTGAGTGTGAACGCACGTTCACCAGACATTACGATATGATGCGACACCAGAAAAATATACATGGGATTGAAGACGCCGAGGAGCCCGTTGAGGCAGATACTGATACAGAGATTGATGAGAGTGCATCGACTGATACCGAATCCAAGATTGCTGACAGTATATCTACTGATATGGAGAGCTTGACCTCAGAGAGTCAGCCTACATCCCAGGAAAGTGAGGCAGAACCTACCTTCTGGGATCGTATTGTGACAGCAGCTATCAATACTCACGCTGAAGCGATCGAGGACGCCGGAGAGGATAATTTACAACAGACGTACACCCAAATGCGCTCCCGCATCAGGAAAACAGCCATGGCGATCTATGAACAGTATACCTTACTACCGCTTGAAATGAAAGGCGACCCCACGCACAGGTCCATCATGAAGACCAAGCGTCACTTGGAAGAGGCTATGGGGCTACCACCCACAGAGGCCCTGGAAAATGCGATCAGAATGCGCAAACAACTGTTTCAGGACATGCTGCCCGAAGAATATCCGGGCCTGTCCGACGATGATTAGAATAAACGGTTCAGAATGAACATGACCGAAGAAGGAACTCTCTGAAATGGCGACTTCTGATTGGACAAGAATACATCTAACGGACAGGAACGAATAGGACAGATGCAAATGGCGGTCTCTGATTGGACAAGAGTCTTTCTTGAATTGTAAACATACCCAACGCGGCTCCCCCAGCGTGGGTATGTTATGATGGAGGGGAAAATAAACTATATGAAAAAAAACTTGTTGTTGTTGTTGTTCCCTCATGTGTCATCCTTGTTGTTGTTGTTTTCTCTCTCCGGTCTATATCATGGCGTCAAGGCGCTAGCGGGATCCATACAGGGTCCAGTTTTCGACACTAGGTGACCACAGTTTTCGACACCGGATGTGCCGCCATCTTGAACATACGTGCCGCCATCTTGGATATGGCCCATAATGCACCGGGTCAAAATACTCGCTTCTGATTGGCTGAGAGCTCTGTGACGGATTTGAAATACTCGCTTCTGATTGGACGAGAGCTCCGCATAGGCCTTAAGGCCGTGATATGCATATGAAGTATTCTGGGGCATGGTCAGTACTTCCCAATTTTCCCTTTGTCTACTACTCGCCGATTTTTTATTTTTTTTTATTTATTGATTTTTTTTATTCATTTATTTTTTTCCCCCCCGAGAGCTACAACATGACACCTTCCACGACCCATTCGAACCCATAGCGGTCCCTCTCTATCCCAAACATACACCCACATAACACCCAAAATGACCATGTGGGAATAAGGACCTACAAGAGGCTTGGCCTAAATTGAATTTTATTGTACAAACACTCAAGATGAGCAGGTACATAACAAATGTAACATACAATCACAAAAATACAGTGGCAATAGTTTTGGTCCAATACAACATGGCCTAGTGCGAGTTGTCTCCCTTGCGTAATAAGGTTCAGATGGCGCTATGATTGGAAAGCTGCGATTATCCGGGGGAATGATGTCAATTGCCATCCTATGCGCCATTTTGTGACACAAAACTCTTAAATTCGTGCATCATATTATTCTAGAATGTATTGTGAACAGTTTGAGATAAACTGAGACGTACTGGTAGGAGAGATCTTGTCTGTTTAGTCAATTGTTGGA
Source organism: Hanleya hanleyi (assembly GCA_036873755.1). Taxonomy (NCBI): domain Eukaryota; kingdom Metazoa; phylum Mollusca; class Polyplacophora; order Lepidopleurida; family Hanleyidae; genus Hanleya; species Hanleya hanleyi. Next base: position 77,241 of record JAVTVY010020154.1, read on the forward strand.
TCATGTCGTCTGCCAGTTCGTTGTTGGTGCTGGCAGTACTACGCTGTAATCTCAGCTGAGCCATGCGCGAGGCATGGTGTAATTCTTGTTGATAAAGTCAATGAGTGATTTTGAGCGACAAACTCTATAAATAGTAAGATCGTAGGCATATATAGTGATGGTGTACGGATATTTCATGATGTAGCGGGAATGTGTAACGTAGAACAAATGTACGGTGTCCCATTCCGTGCTCCTTGTCAAGTTGCTGGAAAAATATCCCGGAGGACTGACTGCATATGTGGAGAATTATTGGAGCGTTATATGTCATGAGCTGTTTGAGAAAATACGTGAAATTTGCATTGATAAATGGTCCAAAACCGGCAGTGGACGTCCATGCAATCGCGCGAATGAAAGTAAAAATAGAGCTGTTTTGTTGACATAAAAACAGCTGATCCATGTGAAGGATGGTTGAGTTACACGAGAAAATTCTGCCAATATATAAATGCCTACCTGTAGATACTAAACTTGGCCGCTAAAAGTTTCCATAATATAGGGAAATAACTGTGATGTCTTTTTTCACTGTGACACGTTCTCCTAAAGACCTAAGCTGAAAAATTTCGAGAAGGGGGGGGGGGATTTCCTAGCATAGATATTATTAAAAATAATTTATACACACAGCCGCCATTTTGGTCCCACCACCACCCACAGCCGCCATTTTGAACCCACCATCTCCCACAGCCGCCATTTTGAACCCACCACCACCCACAGCCGCCATTTTGAACCCACCACCTCCCACAGCCGCCATTTTGAACCCACACCCACATCAGCCGCCATTTTGAACCCACACCCACATCAGCCGCCATTTTGAACCCACACCCACACCCACATCAGCCGCCATTTTGAACCCACACCCACACCCACATCAGCCGCCATTTTGAACCCACACCCACACCCACATCAGCCGCCATTTTGAACCCACACCCACACCCACATCAGCCGCCATTTTGAACCCACACCCACACCCACATCAGCCGCCATTTTGAACCCGTCCCACATCAGCCGCCATTTTGAACCCACACCCACACCCACATCAGCCGCCACAACACCTATAGATTATGTTTATTACTAGGACGTCAGCGAAATATTAGTACCCATCCTCCGCATGGCAGAACTGTACAACCCAGAACAAGTCTAGACATGCCTTGATCACGTGATCGTCATGGGCAACCTCCCACTGGGGAATCCCCCCTGGGAAACCCCTCCGCACTTCCTCCGCAAATCTGCGCAGAAACACCTGCGCACTCGTCAAAAGGGGGTCTGTAATCCACTTTATATACTACTTAGGTATTATACAAGTTTCGAAACGTATAGTTAAGGATCCTGCAGACCAGGACCTTATACTGAGCCAATAAGTGTGTGGAGAGAAGAGAGCGTATGCGCCTTGTCAAACTAATTTTTATGATATATGGCAATGACAACTTGTAGAATATAATACTGAATATTCAATAACACCATTGAAGATGAACCGAGCCAGTAAACACAACTGGGAGCTTGTACGATTTATGCGAGCAACAACAAATATTTGAACCATTCGTCTGACTTATGACGAAATAAACGAGGTGACAAAGGCGCTGAAATCGTAAGCTTGAAAGAATTATTTCGCATCCCGCGGGCCGAGATCATTACCTTACTGATAATCTCTGGGGATCTTACTGCCAGTCTCTAGAGATCTTACTGCCAATCTCTGGGGATTGCCAATCTCTGGGAATCGTAGTGCCAATCTCCATGGACCTTACTGACAATCTCTGGAGATCCTTATATCTGGAGCTGCGACTGTCAGTCTCTGGGAATCTAACTGAAAATCGTTGGAGAACCTACTGCCAATCCCTAGGGATCTTACCGCCAGTATCTGGAGACCTTACTGAAATCTCTAGAGGCCTCACTGCCAACCGCCGGAGACCTTACTACCATGCAGTCTCTGGGGATCTTACTGCCAGTCTCTAAAGATCTTACTGCCAATCTCTGGGGACCTTACTGTCAATCTCTGGAGATCTTACTGCCAGTCTCTGGGGACCTTACTGTAAGTCTCTGAAGACTTTACTGTCAATTTCTGGAGATCTTACTGCCAATCTCTGGGGACCTTACTGTCAATCCCTGGGGATCTTACTGCCAGTCTCTGGGGACCTTACTGTAAGTCTCTGGAGACCTTACTGTCAATCTCTGGATACCTTACTGCCAATCTCTGGATACCTTACTGACAATTTCTGGAGATCTTACTGCCAATCTCAAGTATTCTGTGTCCTTTTTGCATCTCCAGCTTTTTCAATGCAGATATGTTAGTATAATTGGCACAAATGAAAACTTACCCATGTTCAGTCTTTTCTGTATATCAAAGACAAAACCGTCTCCCCCGTCAGCTGTGAACACTGGCAGGACAATGGGGTAGAGTTTTGTAGGGTCTATTGGTGAGTAGGATGGAATTGTACAGTCATGACATCTCACTAAGGCACGAACAACCCTCTGACCACTGGCTTTCCGGACATCATATATGATCTGTACCCCTGCAATTTAGAGTACCAATACTGCAAAATAATATTGCTGAAGCATACGGGTCTATATGTTGTAACTATTACTAAAGTTGGTCACTTAGACACGTTTGCTAGAATGGAACTACATGTATGCCTCCCTTATTGAGATCTGAGCTATGCGATAGACAATAAGAAAACTAGACAGCGCTTGCATCGATGCCATAGCGAACCGATGCCATTGGACCTATTCACAATTAGCGCCTCCCTGAATCCATTGTAGACTATCGATGAATGCTATTTGTCATGAACGCTATTTGTCGTGAATGCTATTTGTCGGGAATTCTATTTCTCGTAGTGTTAGTGAATAATATTCATGATCTCGCCCGCCCATACCAGTAAATGATATATGAACCAGACTGACCAGAGACTTGCAGAAACTCCCCTCGGGGTGAAGATCGGTCATACTTGGCCACGGCATGTTCCAGAACATCTAGCAGATTCTTCCCGTTAATGTAGATGACGTCAAGTGTGTTTTGGAACGGCAGCAAAGTCAGCACATCTGCCATGGTTATCTCCCCTGGAAATGAAGACACAATATAGCTATTGCTAAGGTATTGCACAATGTAGTCTTTCCAATGTGCAATAACATTGAAAATGTGGGCCGTTTATGTAAACCTTTACATTTTACAGGGCTGATTTAGGGTTGAATGATACAATCAGCCCTGTCAAAATGCATGGCTGCCTTGCAACACTAAATTAGAATGATGGTTATAAGAATTAGGTCTTTGGCTTACATGGACACGGAAATTCTTTATTGGATGACGGCTGAATGACGGACTACACGCTTGTATTGCAAGTATATAAACGCTTTGGGTTAACGGACATCTTGACTGGTACCGGTGTAAAAGATAGATAGTTCACTGGTAGAATTGTAGTCTGTAGATATAGCTTGTATGCTATATCTTAACCTAGTTCAACAAGCTAAACCCTACTGACATTTAATTTTGTGATATTGACTTCGTAGGCCTTATGTTGTCAATATCACAAAATTAAATGTCAGTGGGTTTTAGCTTGCTGAACTATATGTTAACCCTGTTCAGAGTTGTTGAGAATAATAGTCTCTCTTATAGACAAGCAGTAGTATTCGGTACAAATTCTCTGGTACTGAGATTCCTTTCACACCGGTATATATCGATACTATTCTATTTCACTGCGCATGTCAAAACAAGTTGTGACAACCCAATGTTATCAATCATGAAGATGAACGTGCATGACAGATGGCAACCGTATGTGGTCAGTGATGTCTGTCTGATCATACTGCCGGAACCTGACGTGTCATTAATTTACCTTCCCACCCGCCCTCCCCATAGTGCTGTGCTTGTATTCCTTGCTTGCTATAGATTTTCATCTCGCAACACTCAAGTCCGGGGTGACACATTCTCATGGCATCAGCTTGTATATCACCTATTGTCATATATACCCTCTGATTGCACAATGGGGCTTATTGCGATGCGCAACTTTACTGTGCATGGCTCTCGCCCAATCAACATCCTCCGTTCCTAAATGAAGTGAACTTGTTGAGATTACCGAATGAGGCCGATGATTTCCGAAAAGCTCAGAGTAACTTCGGCGAGTCAATCAACATAGGCGTTGTATTTCGATGAAAACGATCAGCGGCAAATCTTTGTTACAAGAGGCGTCCTGTTTCAAAAACCGGACTGATATTTGTGATCTGCCTGCTAACTTCCATCATAAACGAACAAGTAAATGTACTCCGAGCCCTGGGATATACTGCCCCGAAGAGAACCGTGATTTGCTGATTGAACACAAGAAAATTGTCGCCGCGGTTCATGCGGTGATTCGATGGTAAGTTAAGTAACAGATAAATTATCATAATAGAATAATAATAATAAATTATAATATAAATTTTAAATATAATACTGAAAATTGTGATAATACTGTTATTGTCATTTTTTGGAGAATTTAAGTTTTTGTAAGATTGAGCATGCATTATTATTGACCGCTTCTCACGTGCAGGAAACCATCTTGTGTTTGTGTGGGTTTTTGTGTTTTTTTATTTATATATATATATATATCATTTCGTGCATATTTTGAATTCATGGTAACTGTCGTACGAAAAACGTCTTCCGATCATTGACGCAGAAATTCTTTTTTGTGTTAATCGGAGAATGCTTAGGGTACCCCCCCCCCCCTCCCCTTTCCAATGAGATAACCGAAAGAGGATGCAGATATACACGATTATGTATATCACACTACAGGGTGAGTGAGTGAGTAGGATTTAACGTCGTTTTCAACATTGTTTCAGTCATATCACGACGGGATCACACTACAGACAATACATGATACAAGTTTCTAAGTTCTATGTCAAAGTCCGTGTATCTGACAAAATAAAACAGTTTCTACATGCACAGGCTTATACATGCACAGGCATGAAATTACACGAATATGCTGTACATTGTAAGCATTATAACATACGTAAAGTGAGTTCACAGATGGCGGTCTCAGTTCACCTCGATATAATAGTATTTATGTGTGGTAGTGATATCCTTACGATACACTCAACAGATCATAAAGTGTGACAGTCAAATTTCTAATTTACATAATATGGCGAAAATTCAATAGAATAGTCGGTCAAGTCTTGGTATTTCCGCCATACCATACTGTAG
>JAVTVY010020156.1:0-82170 GCA_036873755.1 Hanleya hanleyi
AAGATGGCTTCCTGGTGGCCATATTGGATTTTGGAATCGGACCAGAAAAGGTATCTTACAAAACTAGACACCAAGGGGGACCTGTGTACCAAATTTGAGAAAGATCCATGCAGTAGTTCCTGAGAAATCGCGATAACAAGGTTTCCTGGGGAAATCCAATATGGCTGCCTGGTGGCCATATTGGATTTTCAAATCGGACCACAACAGGTATCTTGCAAAACTAGACCCCAAGGGGAACCATTGTACCAAATTTGAGAAAGATCCATACAGTACATCCTGAGAAATGATAACAATGTTTCATGGGGAAATCCAAGCTGGCTGCATGGTGGCCATATTGGATTTTCGAATCATACCAGAAAAGATATCTTGCACAACTAGACCCCAAGGGGAACCTGTGTACCAAATTCGAGAAAGATCCATTAAGTCGTTCCTGAGAAATCGCGATAACAAGAAATGGTTTACGGACGGACGACGGACGAAATTACAACACATATAAGGGTAGTGGGAAGAGGTGCCGACATACTGACTGCGTCACATGACTTCACAGAATAGTCGTCTGGTTAACCTATTCTAAAGCACATGCCAAGAATCTAACGATTCGTTAGAAAAGCCCACCATATGGTGATGGTGGGCTAAAAACAGATCAATCTGTTATTATTATGGGCCTAGTTTTACGCTATTCGTATAATCCATCAGCTCGAAAAACAATTGGGGAATTCAAGATGACGGACACATGGAGTCATCCGAATCTCGTTCAAATTGGTAAATGTGATTCTTCAAATTATATTACTTTTAGCATGAGGCAGACATTTCCTAGAAATGAACTGTATAACACTAGATCTGATCATCTCAGGTCAATTGTTGAGTGTAATTTCATAAACCTCGACAGACAACAATGGTTACTACGCCTACATTGAACCCTACACTACATTCAACTTGGGATACCCATTCGCAACAATTAGTACTGTGAATATTAATTCATAATCGATTTCACCCATTTTTGAACTCATATGACCCCCAAATGACCTTAAATATCCAGCATCAGGGTGTTCCTATCTTGATCCCTAAACAAAAAATAACTTAGCATGAGTACCCATTTGCAAGACAAAATGACATTGAAACCTTTTCAAAGCGCTTTTCATGTCCTTAGTCGGCCGCCCACTATCACTGAAAAGGCAAAACAATGAGAGCTGAAACTTCCCGACTGCATAGCTTATCAAAGCTCATTCTTTATCAGCTGATTTGCATAACCTTCCGAGTGGAACATCACGTGTAAATTCAAACTAGGGGTCCAGAGGTTGTGAATCAAAACGTTGCGTTTCTTGCTTCAAAATAAAGTGCCCCAAATTATTTTGGGTACATTTATACACTTTTAAAGATTCAGCACCCTAGACCAACCTGTTCTTTGGAAATTGATTTAATAAACATATTAAACTCTACATTGCAGAGATTTTATCTCTGGAATCTGTATGTATTTTCATATAAGGGAAATATGCCCAAATGTATTAAACTTTTAGAAAGGCCAGTTCTTTTAGATTCCATTATTGTAGCTGAGCATCCACCACTAGATTATACATTAAGGCACTGAGCATACATCTGGCATGGATGATCGGCTCCAGCAAAAAAGGCATCGGTACTTTATCAAAAACACATTTTCACGGTTTGGCAGCTTGACTATATGAGGCATACTAATAGTACGATTATCAAATTTGTCATTCTCTCCGTAAATCAGATCAACTCTTTACTATATTGTTTCTGCTGGAATTAATTGGGTTCACTGTTCCATCGTGCTCGCCATGGTCCACCTTTGATCAACCTGGTTTCTAGAATAAATTACTGTAGATGAGCTACACATCTTCAACACTGAAGTTCCATTCGAATCGATCCCTTGTAGTAATAGTTTTGCGATTATCATCAACTAATTTATACAATGGCATACATGTGTGTGCATAGAAAGTGTTGATCGCTATACTCAGTGCCCGATACCACACCATCAATGATCATCCTGTACTCAATGCCCGATACCACACCATCAATGATCATCCTGTACTCAATGCCCGATACCACATCATCAATGATCATCCTGTACTCAGTGCCCGATACCACACCATCAATGATCATCCTGTACTCAATGCCCGATACCCCACCATCATTGATCATCCTGTACTCAGTGCCCGATACCACACCATCAATGATCATCCTGTACTCAATGCCCGATATCACACCATCAATGATCATCCTGTACTCAATGCCCGATACCACACCATCAATGATCACCCTGTACTCAGTGCCCGATACCACACCATCAATGATCATCCTGTACTCAATGCCCGATACCCCACCATCATTGATCATCCTGTACTCAGTGCCCGATACCACACCATCAATGATCATCCTGTACTCAATGCCCGATACCACACCATCAATGATCATCCTGTACTCAGTGCTCGATACCACACCATCAATGATCATCCTGTACTCAATGCCCGATACCACACCATCAATGATCATCCTGTACTCAGTGCCCGATACCACATCATCAATGATCATCCTGTACTCAATGCCCGATACCACACCGTCAATGATCATCCTGTACTCAGTGCCCGATACCACACCATCAATGATCATCCTGTACTCAATGCCCGATACCACACCATCATTGATCATCCTGTGATTTTAAATCCCTGGATGAATGGGCATCATAACTCACGCATATATGGAATACCATCACATGATAGGTTCTCGGCTGATATCCTCTAACAGTCCATCCAGAACAAATTGATACCCACTGATCCAATACATTCTGCAAGCCTTCATCGCAGATGGTGTTGTCAGGATCTAATGTGTATATGTTTGCATTGGTAGAGAAGGAAAGATGATGGGTTGATGCAATTGATTATGATTTCGTTTCCAAGAAATCTTCTCTAACTTAGAAGAAATCGATGACTGGAGATTTCCATGAGGTCACGAAGGTAATGCTTGAAGTCAAGTTCGCTATGCGAGTGTTGGAACAACAGTAATACACCAAAGCAAATAATATGTCGAACATCAGCATTCTCATAATTATTCATATACAGACATGGCGACAAGAATTATTGAAAAAAAAGAGAAAAAAAAACATTCGGGTTAAAAATACATTTTACAGATAGATTAACCCAACGAATGACTGTTTACATGATGTATCGTCTGACTAAAGCACTGAAATTTGTCTTCATTGTAGTCATTTTTGAATTGTATCAGTCACTCAGAAAGGCATGCAAGGGAACTTCAGAGATTTCACTTTTGCCATATATATTTGTCTTTGGCATATCGGGAGGAAGGGACTTTTGAACTTCTTCATGTGGAACACAGAATACAAAACATCCACTCTGACACAAATTCTTATTATCAAGTCGAAACATATACACTACTAACAAACTGCACAGTTACCATAGATTTATTACAATAATAGTAAATCTAGCAGCGATTTGATACCAAGTGTGGATATTAAATGGTAAGCCAACCACAAGCATGCCCACATTCGACCATTGTAATTAACTGCATAAAAAAGGATAGAATGCGACATAAATTATGTGAAATGCAATGTAAGTCAGCGACATTCACCGCATGTGTCAAAGAGTAGTAGCGATGCCAAACCAGCCCAACAATTTGCTGATACATCAGATGCTATTATTGTGGGATTCAACAATGCGAAACCAGCATTTGTCCATACTGCAGGCCTCCCCACCCTCACTACAGCCTTACCCGGCAAACCCAAGTTGGCTATAATTTGATCAAAAGTGCATCGTAATGCTGTACAACAGCCACCAAGGAAGAAATACAAGAGATACATGTTAGAGAGCAAGCATCAATGCATAAATATCTCTTGACAATCGTCGAATGTTCAGCTTGCATTTTGAAAGTTGAATGATCAAACCTACTGGCCCACATACAGGGCATAGGCTAAACGGGTATTGTTTGCTCTTGAAGCATTCTTGTACGACAGCCCACATAAATAGCCTCACAAGTAGGATAACTATTTGTAACATCCGAGGCATATTATGTCTAAATTTAATGGCATCCGTTATGCCTACCCATACCACGTACCTAAAGTTCGTACCTCAGGTGATGATTTGACCCTCTGACCCATTCAGTGGATTATCTTTAACAAATCATAATGACTACATGCGCCACAGATATCCTGTTATCTGCATATTAACCAGCAAAATTGACGCATACAATTGAGCTTTGTAGGCAGAATGGTGACCTACTAGCCTACATAAGTGACACATGTCACTAATACTAAACGAACTAATTAAAATACTTAAAACAATCTTGTGAAGAAGTAGTTGAAAGCAGGTGACGAAATTATTTCGTCAAAAACCGGCACATGATCGGTAGAACATCAGCATTCCTTATTGGTTTATACTGGTGTCTTTTTCAGTGTACACAGCTGACAATAGGGAACACATATCATTCTGAAATCAAGGTAAAGACCTACTGGCCTTCATAATAGATGCAGTTTTTCTGATAAAAAAAATCCATCAGGTGGTAGCCCAAATAATACCTTCATAATGATACCTTACCTGTAACATAAAAAACAGCAGAGGTCAAAGAAATATATAATTTTGGAGTTTTTAGACAATTTCACTGATCCGCTATAAGTGCCTGTAGCACATTAAGTACCCATGTTTTAAACCTGCCCCCATCCTAGAAGGATGCGTACATGCATGGTCTAACAAATCACTATGAACTTTGTCTTTGCCTTGGGTTGTAGGTCAAAAGTGGACTGGGGATGATGAACTGTTGACATTGGGAAATGCCCGAGGCCGTTCGTAGTTGTAAATGGATATAATGTGGATATATATGTAGCCTGCATATATACTTTTATGATTATACGCACACTACGTTGAAATAGCTCAGTGCAATTGTCGTTCGAATTGCAAGACTAAAAATATTGGTCCGCTGAAATTCGAAAGGGCCAAATCTTTTTTTCTGTTCAACCATCTGAAAATGGAATATGTGGAAGACTACAACGCATTTTTCGACCGAAATGCTTATCGTGACTTAATGGAAAGTGCCGAGATGGCAGATCTACCTCGATTCATCAGCGACAGCCTACACAAAGTGTACACTTCGGGTAAGACATTTCATTTATTAGAACAGTGTAGTGAAGTCGCTTCTCCTCTACCACGTACGATGAGACACTGGCAAACAGTGCTTCCAGTTACCAAAATTGGAAGATCTCAACCAATAAAATTAACCATGCCAAATCTAAAAATTATTTGCTCTGGATCGGATGTATTGTTTTAGTCTGAATGAAAACGTGATCCTGGTGAACAATGATGATTGACAATAAATACTTGCTCCTCTTGAACCAGCATATTCCAACAAAACTATACACTCATCGTCAAAACGCGAGTTTTGTTATCGCACTTGTGAGTCTTTGCATTTCCATAAATCTATATTATTGGATTCATTTTCTGGTTTAGTTAGGCACGATTTTCCTCAAATTAATTCGACATGCATCGATTTTTACGAACTACCTTCCCAAGAACAAATATACTGCCCCATGCATAAAATTCCACCAGAAAGTTCAAACAAAGAGGTTATATCAATAAAATCTTAATCCTACATGTATAAGCTTACCTGAAAAAGGCTAATGGAAATACTGACAATCGGAACTAAAGGTGTTGATATTTCACACCACAGTCGATCTGTGAAACAAAGCTGGCTTGAAACAGCTGCTATATATCGGTGTAATTATTGCAGTAATTTCTTTGAAAGGAAGAATCCGAAACAGCACTGTTGGGGTGGCTTGATAATATACTCAGGTTATAATGCTGATTTCTGATTGCGTCTGGCAATTAACCAAATAATTAAAGGAATTACCACGCATTACCTTATCGGAAAAGTTCGTTCGGGATTTCTCAAACGCTTCGATCGAGCTATATTTTTTATATTTTATATTATATATGTTTTAAATTACCAGTCGCTCATGTGATTTTCAAAGCCACTATTTTTCTGGATATCTGGGGAATATTTGAAGACACGTAGCGGTACACTCCAAATCGCCCAGGACAGATAGGGTTAGTGACTTTTACTGACAGTATCGTGAATCTCAACTTCACAATGTTCGAATACAGATGTATCATATGTGTATTCCGCATGGTATGAGGTATATCTTGGGTTATACCAAAGACTTACGCTCAGCATTAAGAGGATAGGACAAGGACTGGCTCGCTTGGTGTCAGTGTAATGCGACTGGATGGGGTGTCTAGTCTGCCTACGACATGATATTCCAGCGGGACAGCACAATAAAATGACAGCATTAGAACTGCTCAGTTACAAATAGGTATTGCCTATAGCATTACCATGATGTGGATATACTATTACGTGTACGTTTGTGATGTTGCTATGTCAGTCAAATTATACGTACATGTAGTCGGGGGTTAATCTTTTTCTGCGGTGAAATATAAGCTCATCAGATTGAAGGAAAGAGACTAGATCAATCTTCGAAATTCCAAAGGACTGCACAGGATTTCGATACCAGAAATTCGACTGACAACTCTTCCGAGAAAGTGATTAAAAGTGCAACGATTGTACCGTATCAAGTTATGGATCGGGCTAAGACAGAGCTTCTCAGATATAACTTTAACTTCTTCAGCAGGCGAACGTTCCAGCATACATCATTATCCGTAAAAAGAAGACGGCGATATTCTCACTCCAAGACCTGTGCAGAGATACTGCATCTCCCATATCTTGTGCATGGAGAGCATATACCAATAAGCTATCTCGATTAGACGGCCAGCCCTTGAACTTCGCCTAATAAAACAAATTCAGGGACACAAATTCAGCTATTATCGGCCTGATTGAGTAGTGCACCCAATCAATCAGAGATGCGGTGTGGATGGATAAGTTTTTACGAGGGATCGAAGATACCCACCCCACCGCACAGAGAATTATTGCAAATGACATTCCCTTTTCGAAAATACGATTCATTGGGGTCCCTATAATTGAGTTTGTAAAAATACAAGCAAGATTGTCGAAATCTAGACCAACCCTGTTTTCAGCACCAAGAACCACACCCCGATGACGTATTTGTTATTTATATGGTACAAAACTTGTTTGATCATCGACAGTTTCCAGACTTTTTACGGGTTTAATTACGGATATTTGGTTCTTCTCACCAACGCCATGGACAACCATCAAATTTACTTATTAGGTCGTCGAATATTTCAAGAAAATCTTTGACGACGTCATATCTTGACCATACGGGCGCTCCTTTATCGAAATCTTTATCGATTGCAAAAATGTATTAGACGATGCTACAATATCGAGGTAGTCAAACTTACTGGTTTGCGGAAATGTAATATCCAGAAAGACGTAGCGTGAATATTCTAAATATTTTATTTCTTACTAATCTAATTGATCACCTCAATGTACGGTTCACTCATAAATCTCTATAGATCATTCTTTCATCTGACCTTTCATTTCAATCTATGACGGTTAAAGGACCTCGCCTTTGAAACAAATTACCTCCTGATTTTAAATCATTTTCATCCATTTCTATGTTCAAATCATTATCAAAATCGCACAATATCAACAACATTTAGTTGCCAGTGTGCAGACTCGGTATTCTCCGTATATCGGTACCACTTATATGTTAGTCTGACATATATACACGGACTGTCTGAGGATACATGTACTTACGCTTTTATTTATATAACGTTATCGTCGCTTATATTCTCATCGGTACGTTCTCATCATTATTACTCAGCTTCTAGAAACTTATTATTATATATAAAGTCTATCAAAGAGATGGAACAAGCCCTCGAGGATTTTAATTCCCGCTGATTCATTCACTATTTTCTGTAGATTTCATTTATATTGAACTAAAAAACTGAACTGAACTGAAAAAAAACGAACTGACTTGCCAAACCCTTTACAAAAGCCAAAAGCGGAGATATTGAGCAGAGAAAGCAGTATTATTTTTACAAACTGAGGCTCTCATGAAGGGAATCGGGTGAAATGGCAAAGGGCAAATATAACATCCCGAGATAAGAAAACATTCACCATCAAGTGACGTGTTGTTCGAACCTACAAACAATTGTATTCACCATCAAAGTTTGAATACAGCGAGAGTTCTACAAACGTTTTAGGAAAGTCGATAAGTTGATTGACAGCGATAGTAAACATTTGATACGTTTGTCCATTCATTTATCCATATACATATTAACGCTAAGTGTAAACCTAATTTTATTAATATTCTATCACTACTTAGTAAAATGTGTTTCTCTTTCGATACACTCATGCATAGGAGTATTTGTGTAAAGCGTAGAAATTGCTATACGACGAAGATATTTACACTAAAAGATACTGGTGATTCCATGAATTCGATAATCAGTTTTAAAATTGCCATGAATCTACATGTCGCCTGTTATCCAGATAATAGTAGTATTTGAGCTCGTGCTTCTTCATTGTGTCCGTTTCGTACACGACATCAATAAACTATTCACGACTTATTATATGAATCAACTCTTCTTATATTTTTCTAGGTCTGATAACAGGTAGTAGTATCATCGCTCCGCAGTCTTGTTAGCGCCACAAGATACTTCAGTCATATCTATTTGAGTGACTTCTTGGAGACTAACCGAAACGCCCTTTGGGGTTGGTTGACAGGGCAACCAGAATCGATCAATTTCTCGCATGTCTTCAAGGACGTGTGTGGAAGGGAACGTTTAAGGTAAGTCCTTACCATGGGTGTACAGTATCATTCATACGTTTTTTCCTAAATCCAGCCTATTCATAACTCATACCACAGTTTACAATTGATATCATCGAAACAATCAGAGATTATTGAAATAAGAATATGCATACTGAATCTACCTAATCTCCTGGACACTTTTACCTGATTCATTACTTTTATACAGATCAAACAATGGAAACCAAAATGCTTGTTCACCATATCGTATTACGCTACGATTTCCCATCATCCCAGATTAACAGAGAAATGATAGGAAGATGACAAAAAGTAATTTTTATACAACTGTACAATGCCTTATTTCTATATTACACGCACATCGCTATGTATCATCTTGAACATTCGAGGACCAACTGGTTAATTTTCTTTCTAATGCACACTAAGGGACCGTTCAAAATTTATATTGAGGGGGGGGGGTGTGAAATTCAGCTGATGACCATAAGTTATGTGTGACCTCCCCTCCTTTGGCTGGAAGGTTACCAGTGACCCCCCCTCACCTGATACCATATTTATCAATGACCCCCCCATCTCACCACAAACACACGCCCAATTCCAACGAATCCAGGTCATTTCCCCCAGTGGACATTTCCCCCAGCGGACATTCCCCCCATGGACATTTCCCCCAGTGGGCATTTCCCCCGGTGGACATTTCTCCCACACCCTATACTTTTGGCTTATTTTGAACATAGTTTTTAAATAATTTGGCACATCATATATTATATAGCACAGTTTTAAACAATATAATGGATCACATAGTGATAACATATAAATCATATACATAAACATTATATCACATTGTGGTAAAATAAAAGATGTATTTTTAAACAATATTACTTTGTTCTATTTTTTATCTCAGTTTTCACTTCAGTTCGGTTTTATGCTCATCAAATGGCTTCATGACACCGATCTGCGAACAGTTAATGTTACGCTATATACCATGTATACAATCTTTTATATTGTTTGTAAAATGTGCTGACTGTATAATACTGATATATACTGTGTATATGTATAATATCTTATCACTTTGTGACTCAATTATCGTAAAACGTATGTGGAAATCCTTATATCTTTATATAGAGAAAAAAAAATGCGTTATTACAATTTTTTTTAAAAACCATGTTCAAAATAACCTAAACATATAGGGTGGAGAAATGTCCACTGGAAGAAATGTCCACTGGGGCAAATGCCCACTAGGGGAAATGTCCATGGGGAAAATGTCCGTACACCATTCCAACATAGCCAACATAGGATTGAAAACACGTTAATAATATGAAGAGCTATTCGTTGATAAAGTGATTCGCGGTATGGTATTATACATATGAAAAAGTGACAGAGAACGTGACACAGTTCTGCACTATGACGTAACTGCGAGGAGCTCGAAGATTACTTTCTGTATGACGTATTTATCCGCATTCACCGGTTTGAGGTAAAATTATGTCATACTGCATCATGATGATAGATAATAAAACATACAGCCGCTCAAGGAAACAATGAGGTTATGTTTGTTATACTGACACAGAGATAAACTTTATAAAAATACGGACGAATCCGACATTATTAATTTCATGCATTCATCATGTCGGCTTCGCTACAAAAACCCTGCAAAAAATAGACGGCGTTTTATTATTATAAAACTATTAAAATCATTATATTTTATAACATTATCCTCATCATGAAATTAACTACCGTCAGTGCAACTTGACTTGTAGTACGCCACAAATGCAGGCTATATATTCATATATTCAATGTCCACAATGTCCAGGCTGCACTGCACCTGGATGTGTTTAGATAAAGGATTTGCTAGATGCACTGTGTACTAACTCAAATCTAGCTGGTATGAATAGGGGCCTAGCTTTTAATACATCTTGAGAAGAGTAAATATGATTATAAAACCATTTACCAGTCTCATGTCCTACCACACTACAGGAGATTTGTACAGAGATTAATGTTAACAGAACATAAGTCTATCTATGGTACTGCATGTTGTTTAGGCTTATGATAAGCCATAGAGCCTACTGTTTTAGTAGGCTCCATGGATAAACAAAGCCGTGTTCTGATATGTGTTTCTTGATATAAAGTCCACCTTGGTTCTTCTACCTAAAAAACATGAAATTCATACAGAAGTTCAAGAAATCCTAGCTGATAAGCTGTCCATTTTTCATCATCATTTATCAAGTTACTGATGACCCCCCCCCTCTACACACAGTCTATTTACACATGACCCCCCCCCCTTCGTGGGGCTCGAAGTTATTGGTGACCCCCTCAAATTCCACCGCCCACCCCCTCCCCTCAGGATAAATTTTGAATGGTCCTGCGTGAAAACTCAAGTTCCCATGTCCGGAACATGGCTTGGAAGCCGTGTCGCTAAAGTTTCGAATAGGTTTGTGGTGAGTCTTTGAAATAAGAAACTTGAGCTCATATGAACAGTTACAATCAAAGCATGATTGAGATACATCATTCTCTAGATGACGACTTTACAACGTATGCTTTGGATTAAGAATCGCTCGAGAATACTGCTCAGCGATACGGATTTGATATTTTTGGAACATCATGATATCTTGCCGGCATCATTGAAAACTGTTGACCGCTTTTCTCTTGCAGGAAACTAACCTATGTTTATGAAAACTATGATTGTCTTTTTGAATTTGGTGCTAATACTGTTACCTGAAATACGGAACAGGTCCTTGGATTATGGACGTGGATATTGTTCAATGGACGGCGGTTGAATTATGAATGATGGACCAGACGCTTGTAATGTAACTCACTGACTTCTTGGGTTTTCCGACATCTTCCCAATCTACTGACACATTAGTTGCTGAACTTTTGGGGTAGTGGGCCCCATGTGAAAGGCGAAGGGTATAAGTGATGTTACTGTTGGAATTCACTAGCACTAGGTTTTATAACTTTTGTCTAATTCCACCTAATCTGGGGTTTGGAGCTGTTTGAATATTATGTGTTTTGTATGTCCATGATGTCACCAAAACGTGACGGGGATAAATTCCCTTGGAGACGACAGTTTTGGGTTGAAAAAGCACGGTTTGCCTATTTGAAAATATATGAAGATAAACTATAACCACAACAATATTCACACATAACAGTCTTCTTTCGAATCCCTAGTTGTTCGACAAAGCAGGTTTTGGTTATCGTTTATCTTCATATAAAAAATGAAACTTTATGGAATATTGTTTTTGGTCATTTGGTGTTCAATTTCAAATACGGTAATTGGAGCAATGTTGTATGTACGAGCACGAGGTGGCCGAGTGGATAGAATCGCGAGAAGAGTTACCGTTTTGATTGAATGATCTGCTGGTTCGAATCCCAAAATATTCGTCCAAAATATTTTAATAGTTTTATGGATTTTTCAATTTTTCACCATTATTACAATATATATGTGAATATTTGTTAGTAGAAAGAATGGGTGGAAATCGTCTATATCTCAAGATATAATATTCAGCAAATGTTGCGAAGTTTTATCTTCCCGTGCTAAGCAGACGAAGTCAAGGCCAAATGAGAAAATTATCTGTTGACCAATCATAATGGGTAAATAAACAAATGTAGTTTACGGCCGTAGCACATCTATTTTAATCCTTACCGACAACAGTTCTACCACCAGTAAAGGCGTGGCGCATGTGCAGCTGGTCATCAGCGTAAACCCAGAAGGACATTTCGGTCAAATGAAACTGGTCGTGCAACAGTTACTGTGGGCACGATGAACTAAGAGCATATGCATTCGGAACTTTAAACATTGTTGATTACCCTTATTCACCACATTGTGCGTGGTTGTCAGTCGAACGCCATATAGGATGCTCGTCACCTACCGCACATTAGGGTATATTTACAGTATATTGCACACGCCAAAATAAAAATGACCCTACGAGAGTTGTCGTTGGTTCTCTTAAAAAAATGAGACTTGCGAACACTCAATTCAGCGAGCGGCGAGTAAAATCTGTTCATTTCATTTCCGTATTCAACTATTTATTTCTGCAATTAACGGCATTAACGTAACAGAAATGACACGAAGATATCATATAACAGCATCAATTTAATAAGAGGGAAAAGGGTGTAAAGCCACGAGTAAAATATGCTTGGCCTTGCAAACCGCGCTCTCGCGGCGCTCATCCCGAATCCATTCAATTCTACTGGAGTCACGTGATCCGCTGTGAATAGACTGCTCGCCCAGGCCGTTTGTCCATCTTATCGTACAAGGTCCTTTATAATGTTTTATTGCGAAAAGTCGTTGAGTTGCCGCGTGTAATGCAGACTCGTCCTAGTTGTCATGGGAGCTTGTCTGGGGTAGAGTTTTTCACAGTTTTATAGACAATAACTTAGTAAATTTTACCTACAAGTTAGTGTACAATATTCTGCCGTTGAAAGTGCTGTTGCTAAGAAGGAATGTCTGTACGAATGATGTATGTGTGTATTGTTCGAAATTGTTTGACTCCGAAACAACGAAGCACTTGTTTATAGAATGTCGGATGGTTCATAATGTTTTCGTACACTTCAAGCCGACCTTTTTATTGTACGGGAAGTTTTTTCCTCTTCTCAATGAAAACAATTTTATTTTCAAATTATTCGATGTACGAATGTAGAAAGAGGAGACTGCAGTATATTTGTACTTGATAAATGTGACTCACATCTCCATTTCGTGTGCACAGAACGAAATTATCTTCCAGAACAAAAGCAAAACCGAAAAGTGTAATATCAGTGCTGTTAAAGCCTGTATCAAATTACGAATTCACGTTGATTTTGAAGCCGGTGTTCAGAAAGACATGGTGTATGAACAACGCTATATGTACAGTGAAATGTACATTATAAATTATTGCTCTTATTATGAGTTATATATATTTGGTTAGTTTGATTTAGGTGAAGTATATAAAGAGAAAAAAGCCGCATCACAGCACCACTATTTTTGAGGATCTGTGATCAGAAACAAATAATTTTTTAACCTATTTCATGCAGTCAACAAAGATAATATAAAAATAGCGATAAATATTCTGTTAATTAGTCATTTTTTTATCTTTGTTTTGTTTGACTGTATATGTGATGCGGCATGAATTTCAACTCTCACGATTAACACTCGACCTGATGTATAAATCGTTTGCAATAAGTGTCATATTTTCATAATCACACAGTACGAAACCGGAATTGGAATGTAACGTGTATGTGAAAGATCTCTCAAATTACAAGGATTTGGTTTACCAGGAAGTAAGTAGGAAATTAATACTAATTAGTATTAATTTCCATACATTTGTCAAAATAAATCAATATGATGATTTGATTTCTATAGAATTTAGCTCATTATTCATCTATATTCTCACAGAACGACTGATGGGATGTTTATCTACATCGACACCTTGATTGTGTTTTTTCATGTGCACACCATGGAATTCTCTTGTTGAAAAGATCATCATATCATCAATAATGAAAGTACTCAAAGTACTGATGTCTGGATCGCCAATAATGGATTTAAAGTTTCAAAACATTTCAGCTGGCATGTTTCAGCCGACAGCAGATGTATGGATAAATGTGAAGATTTTCTCCAAGTTGTGGACGAGTATGTTTGAGGAATAACAACTGGAATACAGACTTTAGTCCTCAAGGAAGTGTATTTGTGAAGGCGGCTCATTTCGAAATATGCCAGGTCTTCATGGTAGCAAGAAACTGTCTGCAATAATATGCTCAAAAGTGGATCGTCTGCGTCTTCTACCAGTTTTTGCGAGCAGATTTTCATAATTCATGCAATTCTATTGTGACAAAATGATACGACAAATTTCTCCCTTCCCTCAACGCTATGCCGACGACAAATACATTCCCTGTTGGTAACTCGAACATCTCCATCGCGCACTTATTATTACCTTTGCGCCCTATTGGACATTCATTAACTTGAGAAAATGGGCTGCGATGAATAATCAAAGTACTTAAAGTACTGATGTTGGGATTACTTGAATTGTATTCACTGTGGCGTTTAAGATATAGTAATGTAGAAATGCATAGATAATTGGAAGTATAAGCTGTGATAACTTACTTTGTATAGAGTGGCAAATAATATTATGTTTGCCGATGCAAAGTCTATACTGTTCCAAAGAAACTCCCATTTTGTTATATGCAGTAGTTTACTGTGTATGGTTCAAATTTTTTCTTTCAGTTCAATACCTGTTTCAACACCTGTTTCAAACTCATGTTTTCAATACCTGTTTCAACTCCCGTTTTCAGCAAAGTAGATCAACTCAAGATTGCTTCAGCTCCAAGACTGTTTCGCTTTTAACACCCCCAGATATATCAACTCCACCGTCATTTATTTCCTGCAAAAAAATTCTTCTTCAAGTCTGGACGGTCACTGTCGCCTGTCGGTGTGCGATCACTCCCCACACAGTCAGGTTGTTGACGCACAACTTTGATTATCAGATAATTACGAATTTGTCTACATTATAGAGAAGTAAGCTTTTGAAAAGAACTCATCTGTGATAAATAATAAACTTAACCACAATCACTGCTCAAAGACGAACTGCCTGATCTGAACAACGATAGATCTGATCAACATCGGGTGTGCAGTAGCTAAATAATATATAGCCCTCCCGAGTATGAGGGCTATAGGTCGGCCCCAGTCACCTCCAGCGAGGGTTTTAGATAATTTTATTACCAATCACCCACCTATGAAACTTCCGTACATCTAATGTCTATCCCCTCTTGCGCACTATTATAAAATCTTGCGCACTATTGTGAAATAGTGACGCATATATCGCCGTCTGAATTTTCCAGTCGAAAACTTCAACTCTCTACGCGCCATGTTGGTGACGTCACGCTATATGTGTATATGGGCCATTTGCAATTGAACATGGCGTGCGAAGTGAAAGTTGTCGACTGTCGCCACAGTGGTAAAAAACTTCGAAACATTCTATATAACATCATCAACAAATCCTGTCACCTATTTGGGCAACTAACTGACCTCGAAAAATTCTATTTCCTGATTAATCCACCCACCCACCTTTCCCCAACAATAGGACAGTTTATGTACGAAATGCTTCTGGAGAGATCAACACAGCTCACAATATCTCCTGCCACCAGGACTGCCTCAACCTTCACCTAATTTATAAATTGGAATGAACTGGCTTTCTTGACTGGGGTGAGTATGTCCTGTCACAATATAACCTTTATTATGTAAATGCAATATTTTATCTTAGCTTTAACATTTTCTGTATGTATTCATGTATAGAAATAAAGAATTGAAATGAATTGACTGGAAAATTCAGACGGCGATATATTCGTTACTATTTCACAATAGTGCGCAAGATTTTAAAATAGTCCGCAGGTAAAGAGGTGGGTGATTCGTAATAAAATTATCTAAAACCCTCGCTGGAGGTGACTGGTGCCGACCTATAGCCCTCATACTCGGGAGGGCTATATATTATTTAGCTAGTGTGGAGAAGGGACCGTGGAGAATGACCCTTACCGCCGTAACAAATGATACCGGATAAAATAGAATGGAAAGGCAAAGTTTAAAAGAAATTGGAAAGATCAACTTTACTGCGACAATGTTCACATTATCAAGTTAAATGCACAAGCTACCGTGCATTGTAAATATGTTTATGACTGTCAGACAGAAGAACGATACGAGATCAAAACTACACATGTGCAGAAGAAAAAAGAAAAACTGAAGAGTGATACTAATGTAGGGTTTACCCTTGGTAAACCCGACAAAAATACCATAAGCAATGTTGTGATCATCATCCCCTGTATGCACGGGGTCTATTATGACGGAAATGCCCATCTTCTTGACCCTCGATTTTAGGTCATTTTGAGACTCCATAGGTATAATGTTAACGTCTGTAATTAATATATGACCAACGAAGGGCCATTTAGTCTGCCATTTCGGTATTTTTATTCATTGCGGCCCATTTTCTCAAGTTAATGAAAGTCCAATAGGGCGCAAAGGTAATAATAAGTGCGCGATGGAGATGTTCGAGTTACCATTGCAGGGAAATGTATTTGTCGTCGGCATAGCGTTGAGGGAAGGGATATATATATGCCTGCATGGTGTGTATAGTAAATTTGTTTGTTGACAATGATAGCGGTGGAGAAACAATTTGCGAAAATTGCTGCACGATCATTGCGTATATAATTTAGATTGAAAAAGTTTGAACAACACCAACAACAAATCTTTTTGAAAGCGGTACCTGACAAATTTTGTTGTTCCCGCTTTCGAAAAGTTTCGTTGTTGTTGGTGTTCAAACTTGTTGAAACTACATTATATTCGGTGAGCAGAGTCCCCCAGAATATAGCTAAGATTCATAGCGTCTCCCTTCCCTCAACGCTATGCCGACGACAGATACATTTCCCTGGTGGTAACTCGAACATCTCCATGGCGCACTTATTATTACCTTTGCGCCCTATTGGACCTTCATTAACTTTAGAAAATGGGCCGCCATGAATAAAAATACAGAAATGGCAGACTAAATGGCCATTCGTCGTTCAAAAATTAATTACAGACGTTAAAATTATCCCTCTGGAGCCTCAAAATCACTTGAAATCGAGGGTCAAGAAGATGGGCATTTCCGTCATAGTAGACCTCGTGTGTACAGGGGATGATGATCACAACATCGATTATGGTATTTTTATTCATGGCGGCCCTTTTTCTCAAGTTAATGAAGGTCCAATAGGGCGCAAAGTTACCACCGTCGTTGTCGTCGGCATAGCGTTGAGGGAAGGGAGACGCTATGAATCTTAGCTACCCAGAATACATAAATTGCACTGGACAGGATCCGGTCAAGTTCACAAGACGAGAAAAATGTAAATACTATTGTTGTTGCTTCGACAAATATCTCCTCTGGAAATATATGCCATGCAGTATGCGTACACATTAAAATAGTAACGAACGCCGACTTCACAGGAAAGAACGCGACTACGAGTGTTGAAAACTGGGGTCTTCATAATCCCAGAACCGGAACCTGTTCAACCAGAGCAGAACAAGATTTGCAACGTCTGCTCGGCGAATACAGAATGATCGTGCGGCAACAACAGGGATTTTCGCACAAATTGTCTCTCCAACGCTATCGTTGTCAGCAAACAAATTACGAACTAAAAACACCAGGCCTTACAGTAAACTCAAGCAAGCGCAAAACCGCAGAGACGGAAAACACTGAGAACCGGGTTTGCGCGGAACCAGACAATGCAAAGAACAAAAATAGTCCACGGATACAAGCAATGCCTGGGCGAAGAAATGAATATGAAATACACTCAAATTCAGATTTCCTTTTATTTCTAGTTAACATTACGACTGTTTTTTCTTCACTTTCTGGTTGATACCCTGATATGTGACAAACACAAAGTGAAAATCACTGGCGGATTGCTACAGGTCAACCCAGGGTCATTGCATTATAGTGCACGTACACTTTTCAGATATTTCGTGAATGACCGCATAGTCTGGTCGACAACGCTACGTGGTGCCGATCCAGACAAAAACTGTTAACCGCTTGTCTCTTGCTAGAAAACCAGATTATTTTTTGTACATTTGTTCAGATTTGGTGCTAATTATCGTATAAACAAATATTTAGATTATTGCACTCCTCCCCCTCCGCCTCTCTCGTCCAATTGTGCTTCAGCTGATGGCAATATAGAACCCTCTTCTTCTGACCAACACTACCTCACTGGGGTATAGCAAATTAACACCTCTGCCACCAGACAGATTTTCGGACAGGATTTCCGCCCGAGCAGCACACCACCGGAAGTGGCATCATGTATAGTAAAAGTGATGTTTATGAAAACTTTAGAAACTAACGTCATAACCACGCCGAGCATGCGCTGTGGCAAGATTAGGAAGTGGCATCAGGTCACTATGTATTAGGATAAAAAATCACAAAAAATCAGAAAACTATCGATGAATAAATCCACTTGGCATGACAATATTCACCTTGTGGGACATTAACTGTGAAAGTCTTGACAGGAGTTGACGATGGAAATTTCAAATTCCCGTCATTGACAGCTAACCGGTGTTACCGAATGTCATTCAATTTGTAAACAGGGAGCCTTCTCACCCCTCATTGATCATGTCTCCATCCACCATGATTTCCCCAAAGTGGCTCAAATCAACACCAGGAAGTACAGTTTGGAGTCTTATCTGCAATTTGAAACATCAGATGTATCAGAAATGCTAAAAAATCACAGCTCATAAAATCCACAAACATCTGGTCTCAAATTTCTAAACAATGTAGTTCGAGGGCTCCGACCCGGTGGTTTTTTGATGAGGTCTAAAACTAAACATCGAAAAATTACTACACGATAATATTCACTGAGAAGGTCATTAACTCCTGAATCATACGCGCCTACTCATTCCCCAGAATTTGGGGTGATGGCTACCACTTCTCCTAGATCTTCTTCTCGTAGTGTGGAGTCTCGCGGGACGAGAATGGGGATGTGCTCGTATAAAAACGCCATAGCCACGTCGTAAAAGTCGACGTCATCTACTGGGGTCAGAGATATAAGTGGAGTGAGCCTGTAAAACGGAGCATGCGCAGTGGGGTGGTTTATCCTATCGTTTTATCTGTATCAGTGATCTTTATTCTCGTTTCCAAATTCATTCCAAATTCGATCATGAGTGTTGTATCTCAGTCACACTTTCATTGTGGCTTCATATGAACACCATGAAGATCTAACATCTTCGCCTCGGGGCTATTTTTAATCTATCGTGGTCATCAGACGTTTAAGATAGTCACGTGTCAACTTTGGGAAATCTATCCTTCGTGACCGCAAGTGATGATATGAGATCGATACGATGCTCAAATATTCACAATCAGACGAAGACCTCGATAACAATCTCAATAAATCAGCCCCATAAGCCGTCTTCAAACGTAGGTACACTCTCAAAATGAAAGTATTGTATTTAACATTATAAATGTCCGAGGAATAATAACAAGTATTATATTTGTAACACACAGAAGTGTTGAAAAAAAGTGTTATACCCAACATTATAGTGCTGTATTAGGAGCAATACAACACTTTGTATGTGTTAAATTCAGCATTGTAAAGTGTTGTATTGCTCCTGATACAGCATTATTATGTTGGATATAACACTTATTTCATCACATTCTGAGAGTGTTATAAATATAACACTTTATATAATGTTGTCACTCCTCGGACATTTATAATGTTAAATACAAGTCAACACTTTCATTTTAAGAGTGTATTGTCGAATTATTTACGCTCAGCTCCACTGTTATGGATACCTATCCCGTTTGAAGGTGAAAATTGGCTGTTATTTTTTTTTATTTCTTCATTTAAATATACACTATTTCGTCTAACATTTAATGAAAAAATGAAATGAAAGTTCTAAATAGAAGTGCTTCAATGTTAGAATTAAAAGTTTAGTTTCTGAAGCACTGGAAAATTTAAACAGATTGCCTTTTATGTAGTCCTATATCCGGCTGGAAAATGGTTAACCTTTCACGCGACTGTCTATTGGAAGTCATTAATAGCTGCCTGAGTGTGTATTGTATTGTTACTTGACTCGCGGGAACTGGCCACCCTAATAATCTTTCGTGAGAATAGAACAGCAGTTTGCATGGACTTGGCTACTGTTATTTTTGTCTGTTAAATTTCCCTTTCCAAAACTCATTTCTACAGTCTTTTGGTAAGCTAATTGTCTGGAAGTCCTACTCATTTACGTTAATCTACCCCCTTCTGATCAAAACCATGCAAACATCCGTATTTTTGTTTCTAATTATAAAATATACATATGAAAGTGTATTCAACGCAGTGACACTTCGCTCAGACACCCGCCGTGAAGTGATCAGCACAGGTGTGAACATTTCTCAGCTCAACAAGTTTTAGCAAGTTTTTTAAGTTTAAATTGGATTTTAAACCTCCTTGATGAATAAACTTAGTGTAATAGTTATCCAGAATAAACAGGAATTCGAGCAGGTCCCATAAGACAGATTAAAAATGTTTCTACGAAGTAGGCTCTCATTCGCCAATTTTCCGGTAATGAGTGAGTGAGTGAGTCCATACGAATCCTTTCGTCGGCAAAATAAAGAGAATCATTGACATTAGAACCTTGATTTTTGGCATGAAGGTGCATTAGGGACTGTTACCAGCAAGTTCTAAGTTGACCAATTTTTGAGGAAAATTTCTGGTGATTTTTTATGAAAATCACTGGTGATTCTCACTTGGGCAGTGCCCATCTTAATATAGGCAGGATTTCAACTTGGGGGTGGGGGGATTTCCAAGAGTTCAGTTCGCGTCGGAGTCCTCATGCCTACCCTACTTCGTGGTCCTGACGTTAGTCACACTGCCATGTCTGAGAACAGAATACAAGGAAAAATATAGGATTAATTTACCAGATGCATAGGTGGACACATTTTGTCCGATTTCTAGCCTTTCATTTTTTTACAAAATCCGAGATTTAAACGTTTATTTCCTCGAAAAGTATCCAAGCTACGCTTTTGGAATTTGGCATGCTTGTTACTTATAAGGCCGTCTAGTAAAATATATCTCACTTCTCGTATGTTTGGCTTAGTTTTTTAATCATTCAACTTTTAAGACAAACGACCGTAAAATAGTACGTTTTTTTAATTTATTTTAGTAAAACAGCTATAAAAACAAAACCAGTCAAAAATTAAAAAAAAAAATGAGATACGGTTTACTAGTTCGAATTGTCTCCAATCAAAGTATACAATCAAAGTTGAGAAAAGATCAACAGTTTTCATGAAATTTCAATTGAAAAATAGACGCTATTGTTTTCATTTGAATTTTTCAAAATTGGAATATTTTCTACATAGTAGCAGCGTCGGTTATACAAATCATATAGTTGGAATCCCTACGATGTACGCTTTCATAAAATATATAGTTTATTATGGTTGTCTTGTATATGTATTGATGCAGAAGACAAATTGTCACTGGGATGCAAAAACAGCTTCTAACGGGATAGCTTTCCTCAATTGATGAATATCTGAGTCACGCGACACGGCGATTGTTCAAAATGATACTAGCTAGGGCGTTTAAGACACGAATTCTTTGATGATAAAATCTCACCTATCACCGGGGTTGGACGGAATTAGGAGCCCACATAATTGTCTTTAAAAGATTATTCATTCCAGCGATTCCTTTCTAAACTGATCTGGCATCAGCATCTGATATTCATAGTTTGATATAAAAATTCAGAATGAAGACGTTTAATCTAATACACTGTCAACTTGGGAATCGTACCTAAAATGTGCAGTCATAGTTGTTTCACCGCAACTCCAGGAGAGACATTCTTATATCATACAGGAATTGGAATGGGAAATATCAAAATAGAAGGAAATCGAAACAAGTGCAGGACGACAAAATAAGATGTGGTTTTGAGAAAATAGGGTGGAAACTCGTGTATCAAATTTCCGTGTTATAATAGCACGATTAAATGCAAATTACATGAAAAAACTAATAGGCTTGCATGCATCTTTAAATAAAGTAAATTAATTATCTTCATGACCTATTGCTCAAGGAGTTCACAGTATTGTCGCCGGTGACATCAGATAGTGTTATCTCTTCATGAATTCAGACCTTTTCCATCATCGCTGGAGAAGACTAGATGTGCATATATTGTGGACAATTCCATAGCAAAGGATAAAACAGGCGTTGGGTTCGGGTAAATATCTTAAGATTTCTGAATAGCTTTGTTATGCAGAGCAGGGTGAATATATTATGAGTATAAATAGCAGACTTTTGTCAGGTCTATTTTACACCGTCATTGTTTTAAACGTAAAAATGTTGCTGCATTTCTGTGTTAAATATTTATGAAAGTTCCACATTCACTGGACTCACCCGAAATTAATCACCATATAAAATTTGGGTCCGATATGCTTGTCTAATTTAGGGATATATATAATGAAATGTGTCTATTAAATAACCTTAATTGTAATAATCTTCGAAGCTGAAAAAATGAGGAGTTTGATCATTGGTCAATAGTGTAGTATGTACATGTAGCGAATTATGTCCGAATATTTTTGCTTTTGATTTGTTGGCACCATGCCAATTATTATTATTTATTATGAAACAAATTTTCGTACCAAATTTTGTTTACACCTGTAATATTATTTTCAGTTCAGTTTCGCAGTGACGTTAAATGACGAAGATCTAAACACTATTTTCGCGCTGATCCACCATGATCACGCCCCCCCCCCCCAACCAGTTGTTTGCCAAATTCTTTGGTGGGTGTGGCCTAGACACGGATCTTTATGACAATACCCATCATCACGAGTAAATTCCAATTGTTATATCCAGCTATAGGCGTTATGGTCGCATTCAGATCACTATAATCCTAAGTCAGTCTACTGTGTTTATTTACTTGAATATGTGACGAAAAATACCAATGTATTGTCATTCTTGGAAATCGATACTATTGTGAACCTGATATCCAATATGGCGACAAATATGGTCGCCAAATTCCTTGAAATTACAGATTCCCAAAAGTCGCAGCATATACCCTCATAGTTGTGTATGAAAATTCACGTTAAAACTCCAATGAATATGAGACGAATTAGTGTACATGCTGAAGTATGCAGTGCGCTAGGAATAATCCCTTGAACTGTACGAGCAACATGAAAAAGTATGATTTTTTAGATGACCCCGTATGGCCGCCACTTTGGATTTGACCATCAGATCTACGTAATTAGATTGAAAATGAGCGTAAGTTGTTAGGTATGCTCAGAGATCTCTCTATTTGATAAATTTGCACAAAGAGCTAAGAATAATGCCTTGAACTGTGATTTGATGGACGCCAACCAAACATAGTGATTTTCAGATGGACGCCATTTTGAATTAAACTATCATATTAACGCGTTAGGCTCTAATGTGAGATATCTTGGTGTTATCAAATTGTCACACTGAGCAAAGAATAATGGCTATCATATGAACACACTGAAAAAAGCGCGGCATGGATGATCTCACATGAGCACCATTTTTGATTTACACATGATGGTTAATCACTAGGATTATGCAAATGGATACAAAATTGCCCAATATAATATTCTAAAGCCTTGAAAAGTGTTGGCTCTTGATTTCATTCATTCTGGTGATACCGCGAAAAGTTCCAAAGAGCGATAAAGCCCAACGAACACAGCGAACAGTTTAAGAAATAATGTTTTCATAGGCGTACTCAGTGGTTATTTTACTCACGGTTAGTGTGAGCAAGTTTATATTTTAAGAAAAGGGCGAATAGCCCGGGAGCCCATGCAGCGAAATTTTGGTCCCGTTTACACTTTCAGCTGACCAAATTTTGACACTGTGGTATCAAATTGTAGGGTATAAGGGTTAATCCAGGGGTGGCAGTAGAGTGATGCGCTTGGGCGTAAGGTGATACTAACATTCTTAAATTACGTATCCTGAATAAGAAAAAGCTAAATATGAACTTGAGGGTGGGACAACATTTTCTTGTTTATTTGTTACAGAACCGACGATAATATGGACAATATTCATATCACCTGAAAGCTGCCTTTTTAAGCTATTAGGACATATGTTCATTTCTGTGTCTGGGCCACTGATGTTTCCATAACGCCAAAAAAACGTAACGTTATATCAGACGATTATAGAATGAAAACTGCCAATTTGAGCAATAGAGAATAAGAATGAAAACGAGAATGGTATATGTATCAACTACTGGCTAGATGCCAGATCTTGCTCTAGGAGTCAATCGTTCAACATGCATTTGAAACCATGACGTCACCTATGACGTCACCTAATACCACATTATCGCTTCTTTGTACAACACAATATTCACATTCTAGCCGACTGTACATCGATTATTTGAACATCACCAGACCTCCTTTTTAACATTTCCTTACATGCGACGCACAGTAGCACTTAATACCATAGTATCGCTGCTTTGTACGACATAATATTCACATTCTATCGAACTCTGCATACATCTTTTTTTACATCATTCGCCAGGTCTCGTTTTCAACCTTTTGTCAGAATCGACACACATTAGCATTAAGACATCTTGTCTAAAGCTGTTTTATTATAGTTCCCACTCGATAGATCACAACTCAGCATGAATGAACTATATTTCCCTTTGTCGTTTCTGTTCCTGAACAAGAAAGATCGAATAATTCAAGAATATATACCATATACTTCCATATTTCATATTTGCTATGGAGTTTTACAACGCGAATGTGTGCATTGCACGCTTCAGATTTAACACACCCAAGCGAACGTTGCCAAGACAATGACATTAAGTCCGAGTTAATATGCATAGGTTTTATCACTTGCTTCAAGTGATTACTTCAAGTGATCACGTATCTGACGATACTGAGTTGTAATTAGATTACTCTGCATTATTGTAGTCAACATTGTCTTCATTCTCGTTGCAGGCATCGCTTTGCAGCAGCAAATTATTACAGTGTTCAGTTACAAGCGTCTAGTCCGTCATTCATAATTCAGCCGTCGTCCATTAAAGAATATCCGCTTCCATAAAGACCTATTCCATATTCCATTTAACAGTATTAGCACCAAATTCAAAAAGGCAATCATAGTATACATGAACATAGCCTAGTTTCCTGCAAGACAGAAGCGGTCAAGTTTTCAATGATGCCGACAAGATATCATGATGTTCCAAAAATATAAAATCCGTATCGCTGATCAGTATTCTTAATCCATAATAATCGTTGTAAAGTCGTCATCTAGAGAATGATGTATCTCAGTCACGCTTTGATTATGACTGTTCATGTGAGGCTGTGGCTTCCGACATTAATATTCTTGAACAAAGATACTATTAATGAACTTAGACGGACAATCAGGTCCTGATCAAGGATTGTAGTATAGAGAGCCGATAAATTCCATGTGGATACATGTCTGTAAGGTACATGACCTTTAGCATCAAGTTCATCCGAAAGACATTTTGAATTTCTCAATATCCACATACATTGAACGCCAGAGTTTTTAGAAATAGTGGCGCAATACCTTTCCTAAAATGCTTTTACCTCCTGAAGGGCCCTCATCAATAGGGTTGAAAGAAGTTTGGTGGTGCAGCTTCTAGAACCAGCCATGAATCTAGCTTTGTATGGTGATTTATGCAATCTAGCAGGCGCACGCTGGTGTGCATAATAAATTAGCTGATCTGCAAATGCATCGACCTCGACATTCCTTTTTGCAGTTACATATTGCAGATGTGAAGCTTGCGTAACAATTCTTGTGCCATTTAACGAATTTGTCAAAAAGAACATGTTCCGTTTCTAGACGTGAATATACATCGTCTTTGCGCAGTTTTGTAGTATCCACTAACTTTTGTCTCAGTTCCAGCTTTCAACTTCTGACCATTGATAACCGACACATTTTTCAAAGTTTGTTGAGAGCCTAGGTCTTTTAGACACAATTTTTACACCCGGGCCTTTTGGTGTGTCAGCCATGGCGTATAGCCTGTTTCTATATTCTACCCAATTATGCCTTTTTACTTCAGAATGACACTGCAAGGAAAATATATATTAAATTAATATAAATTAAAGAAACATAATTTAGTTGTACAGCAAAATATTTGCAAGATAACAATGTAATAAGACATATGCAAGTTAGTCGTGGTTAGTCCCCACCCACCTGAGGTTGAGGGAGTCTCAACTGTGAAAAGAGTTATGGGTGTCATACTTTGATTTTGAGTGAGTTCCTTGGTTAAAAAGTTCAGCAATTAACATGTGTTTAATTTTAATCTAAAAAGGAATCAACGAGTATCTGTTTTCCAATATGCGGTAATTGAGTTAGCTATGCGCCACCACATTACCGGATAGTAAAACTGATAAGACGGATATTACATTACGTACGTCAGCATTCCGTATTTCCAAATACCTCATCATCTATCAGTTTGTTTGTTATATTGGCTTTCGTTTGGTATATAACATAATAAACCTTGAAACCAACGATCAAGTACAGGCGTCTTCTGCTTACCCTACCTCCTATAATTTTATGAGCACTCTGCATATCGCAGTGCCACGCGTTATATTCCTGTAGCGGCCTTATGCCCACGCAAATTATTCTACTGCCACCTTCGAGCACACCCCTGTGCCATACCCTTCAACCCTGTAAGGTCAAAAATTGGTTAGCTCGAGGTGTAAACGGGACCGAAATTTAACCCCCTTATCCCGCAACAGCTCCCGGGCTAGAAGCCCGCGCCCTAAAATTGATAAACATTCCGTTTATAAACGTTTTATTCGATTATTGTTTGTATGAAAGCAGACGTCTCTTTCATCATCCGACTTGTGAAATCGAATCTTCCAATGATCACCTACATTTGACGAGTGTGGATTTCACATAACCGTGCTAAAACGTGTAATAGTTGCACGGTTAGCTCGATGTTATCGACACAAGTGTTACAGAATTGTTGTTTCAGAACAAACGCAGGCCCTGAGCCATTTTTGTCTGCTGTGTGCGGCGCTCAAAACAGAAAACATGTGTTCGGAACAAATGTTCGTGAGATCAAACTTGTTCGATATTGCGAACATGTTTAGCCCTGAAACAAGTTCTGTCGTCTGTGTGCGGTGACTGTGAACATTTCTCGGAACATTTTCCAACCATTAACCATTCAACTGGCGAGCCGAGCCCAGGTGACAAAGAATTGAACAACGAAACTACGTCTACTTCGTGTGACTGCGAACAGTTCTCGGAACATTTTTCAACTATTTAACCAAACAAGTGGCGAGCCGAGCCCAGGTGACCAAGGACTGAACCCCGAAGCTACGTTTACTTGTGGCGAAAGACAGGCAAAAACACGAAACAATGTTTTTGTTCTAATATACAAAAAATGTTCGCTGCAAACGTTGGGCTTAAATTTCCGAACCCTCTATCACCCATACCAGAAAAGATTAAGCCAAACTACTTCAAACTCAGGAAAGAAAACTTGGCACCAACTACTTTTTTAATAGAGAATGTCCAATCGCTTATAATTAGAAGGTGCAGTGCATGTTGTCAATAATTCAGAAGCTACACATTTGGAAGAAGTCTAGTAGTAATGGAAATCTATACACCTATTTTCTCCTACCGCTTAACATGTGACCCGAAAATGTCTCGTGGCCCTAGGTTAGCGGCATCAAGGTCAAATGAATAGCTCAGTTGCGCATTATTGAGAGAACAAAGAAGAGGCGCTATGTTCACGGACCAATGATTTCAGCTGATCAGCTGTTGTCTAACTTCACTTCAACTTTTAACCCAGGAGACTTATTCGAACTGGTGATAACGGACAAAATTTTCTACATATGTGCTATCTTTTCTCGGTATTCAAAGGAAATGCCATTATGCTTGAAAAGTAGGAAAATATAGTATGTATCTGTAAACTTTTGTCAGCTACCACCTGCTCAGAATAGTCGCCAATATAGTACGTATCTATAAATTGTTTGTCCGTTATCACCTGTTCAAAATAGTCTCCTTGGTTGAAAGATAGGGGAAAGTGAAATTATAGATCCTAGTAGCCGATCATCTGGTAGTCACTGGTCCGGGAACAGACAGGCTCTTCTTTGTTCTCTCGATAATGTGCCACTGAGTCGTTCATTTGATCTTGATCCCATTGACCGAGGGTCACAAGACTTGGTCAGTGGGTTCCCGTTGATTTATTTCGTAAATTATCACGAGTTTGGAAAATCGTAAATATCCGACATTAGGCTGAATATTGGATAACAGACTAGACGCTTGTCTTCTTGAAATGTGGATGTGTCTGTGGATATGTGGAAGTAGATATATGGATGTGGAACATATATATAGATGTGTGTGTGGATATATAGACGAGGATGTCGATATGTGGATGTGGAAATATAGATGTGGATATGTGAATGTAGATGTCGATGTGGATATGTGAGAGATGAGTACTCTATATCATCTCAGCAAATGACACGTGCCACCGTCGCCGCCGTGGCCTCAGGCGGCGACCCATTAACATCGGATGAGATGTTTGAGCTGATATGTCATCCCAGCTCCCGAGCTAGTGTATCTAATTCCCCTTGAGCCAGTACTAAGGGCCGTGTGAATACTTCATAATCTCCACATGAATAGCTGCAAAAGATGCGCGGGTGAGATGCTAATGCTACGTCCGAGAATTCTTCGTATTCTCGGGTTTGAATGTTAGGTGCCGAGGAATGCTGTCCTGTTTGCTTTTTAGTCGCCAGACGTCGTCAATTTCCCACCTCTTGCACATCGCCCCAATCAATAGAATTGCGTCCCTGTTTGAATACACTACCTGTTCGATTACGCCACTATGAATCACATTGGAACTTCCGATACGCGCTTTCGCTAAAAGGGATCCTTCGATGAAAGTTTCACATTAGCCGTAACAATTCCCGAGATATAGGCGTACTTCCGGTTTGACGACGTCATTATCACGTGATCAATACATGTGGATTAACCCTTTATATTAAGGCATACTCTAGTGTAGGGTACATATCTATAACTCATATCGTTTGGGCGATAACGGATATTTACGGATTTGACGTCACCTCCGCTTTGATCGTCATTGTTCTAAAAATCACGATAATCTACACAGAAGATCTCCGGAAAAACCACTGACCCTAAGTCAACGGGTCAAAGTCAAATGAATTGTGGAGGGCCTTTTCCAGGTCCCATGTTAAGAGATAGGGGAAACTCGGTAGGCCTATATAGACCTCCATTACTACTAAGAACCCCAGGCAAAAGAAAGACCGCCATTATTAATTTGGACATGATGAACTGCTTCCAATGTTATGGAATCAGGTTTAAAATCCGCCCAATATAATAAATTAACCACTTGGAAATTGTGGCTCTTCGATCCAACGATGTTCATGTTTCATTAGGTTCAACCTATCAGAAAATGTAAGTTGCCAACAATTCACAATTCAATACATCGATTATCCCAAAATTTTGAAGAAACTAAACATCTGGACATAATTGATTCAAATTACGCACAGAGAATGTACATGCTCCTATTCATCGAGGGTCAGTGTGTAAGATTCCCATAGGTTGGGAGCCTGTCTCTTAAAGCGGTGATTGTTGTTTTGTCTTGGGAATTGTTTCCCTCTGATCTGTGTAAATCATACCGAGGTCCCAATAAAGTTGAATTCAATAGGATTGAAATGATTGCTAATTCATTCTATTGCAGGTATTAACTAGGAAGTATTTCGTACACGATAATCTAACAAAAAAAACCCACCAGAAAAGTAAAATCAAATCCAAGATGGCCGCGTTGATGACGTCACAGTGACGTCATCTCCAAAACAAGTATTTTTTCGGTCGCGTTCAACATTATTTCAGTCATATTAGAAGAATAAATCATAGTATACATACAACTAGTTTCTTGCAAGAGAGAAGTGGTCAACAGTTTTCAATGATGCCAGCAATATCAAATCCGTATCGTTGATCAGTATTTTTAATCCCTATGATTTCCGTTGTTAAGTCGTTATCTAGAGTATGATGTATCTCAGTCACGCTTTGTGACTGATCATATAAACACTATGATGATCTTGACGTACATGGGTTTATACGGCCGTAGCCCCGGGTTAAGCGGAATTAGGCACAAGTTACGAAACATACCGCCATAGATCTACGCTCGTATTTTCCTATCAGCATGCGATATGTATCGCCAAATTGATGATACAGGATGCGCTTGATGATGTAGCCCTGTTTCATAAGTTTCTGCAATAAAGTTGTGTGACATTGAATAAAATCGTCACATTTGACACAGGGTCCAGCAAATGCTACTAGGCGACTATACGCCATGTGCACGTCCCTCTGGTATATTACTGTCCATATAGGGATAATTTACGATGTTGAAATTTTAATCATCTCCTTTGTCGTAAAGTCGACGAGATTTTTATAGAAATATAGGTCTAAATAAGATGTGCCATTAGGGCTATCTATAGTTTACTCTAGTGAAAGTGAATATGTATTTTTCACTGCGTCATTTATAAAGCGATTATCAACAGCAAGAAGATCGTCTAATGTAACAGATAATACTTAGCGAGAATTTACGTAACGGGAAATTAGGTAAAAAGGAATTATGTAGCAGAAAATTGCGTAACAGGTAATTCTGTGAGAGGAAATTATGTTGCAGGACATTTTGTAACGAGAAACTATATAAAAGTAAATGATGTAACAGGACATTATATAACAGCAAATTGCGTAACAGGAAATTATATAACAGGAAATTATGTTACAGGATATTACGTAACAGGATATTACGTCAAATGACCTACTTATGATGTTATTGCTGTACAGACTCGGCCTCTTTTCCCTTTTTCCCTAACTGCTTATAATTACGCCGGAACAGATTTTCTCCTCAAATATACTGTTACAGAATATAATTGACCATATCCATGTGTTGTGTATAAGGCGCGGGAAAAGTATGTGTTCTACTATAATACATGTATATACAATTGATACTGGGTCCAGATATTCAATAAACAAGAATAAGCTTTCGATGCTTTCTTCCATATTCTCTGCTCTCTCCAATGAGGTAGCCTCGAACATCTGAGGTTAACTTGGAATGGTTTGCAATCCGGTGAACTGTCAATTAAAAGCAAATAATTCAATTTTCATACAGGGCCACAGAATGGACTCGCTGACGATGGCTGTGTTCTTCTTATCGCTGCAATCACAAATGGCATGGGCTACTGAATACTGCGCCGTGGAAAATGGGACAACGTTTGATGCGAGCAGCCAAAAGCTCGCGAAAGTCCCGCAGGATATTCCCGAAGACATCGTCAAGCTCAATCTTTCCCACAACCACTTGCCGGTTCTACCGTCTCAGTGCTTCTCCAAGACGAACAAACTTCAGTATCTTGACCTGTCGTATAACCACATAAGACTTATAGAAGAAAAATCTTTATTGGGTCTAGACAGTTTGTGTTACTTTGACCTACGAGGAAACAAGATTGCTCTATGTGACACGAGATCGTACCCTCCTTCTCTGCTGAATTCCGTACCGTTTCTGAAAGTGTTGCATTTCGAGCAAGATATGATTGACTCATGGGTTCGGTGCCCAGAGATCGAGAAATTCTATCTGCCACTCAAAAATGTACGAGAGCTGTCCCTCGAAAAATCATCGAAGTACAGATCTAGCCTGAAATTCGAATCCGGATTCGCCATGATGACGTTTCTAGAGAAGCTGCACATCAAATGCACATTGGGTTATATTTCTGAATTCACCTTTGATTCATTTGAGAATTCCAGCATTCATACACTCAGTATGGTGGGAGTCCGGTATGTTCATCCTATGGCATTTTCCAAGTTATTGAATATCAAAAATATTATTATTCGCAAAAGTCAGCTTCTCGGTCTGAAAGCTGCATTAATGAGTCTAGGCAGCTTTGAACATCGTAACATGACCAGCATCGTGTTGAGCGGCGTGAACCGCCAGTGGCCGAATAACAATACAAAAATTGATGATTTTCGTCTGACGCTGGTCACCGTGAAATATTTGTCAAACATCTGCGTGCAAACCATCGACCTCAGCGAAAATAATATCATTTCAACCAATAACGTGTTCTCTAGAACAACCTTCAAATACTATCGCTGTCTTCTAAATTTGAATCTCAAGTTGAACAATTTCGTATCTGGCGACTATTACTTTCTTTTTATTAGCCTTCTAAAATTTCCTAATTTCCGACAAGTCGATATCAGTTGGACAGAAGGGATTTCCGAATTCCGGTTTTGGACCGGAGAAAAACACCGTTTCATGTATGATAGGAAGCCAAACCATTACATTGATTTATTCAATTGTAGCTATAACCCAGTCTTCCGCTTCCACTATATCCTAATCTCGAAGACGATAGTTTTAGACATGGCATATAGCAGGACAGACGTAGATTTGCTGACAAATCGAACCTGGCCACGATTAGAAGTCTTTAATATATCCGGTTGGAAACTCACTGAAATGCAAGTACCCATTTTTGCCTCCTATCCCGAACTGAGAATCTTGATTGCACGCGACGCTAACCTGAACTTGGTTTTGGAAAGAGACACTAAAGGGAGATTTTTTAAGGTTGCCCCTAAATTGAATATATTGGATCTGGCGGACAATGGAATCAGTTACTTGCATCCAGACATCTTTACCGGCCTGCCTCTTGAAACGCTTGACGTCAGCAATAACAGGCTTCTGAGTTTGATGCCAGCGATTCGAAGCTCAACCTCTTTGTGTTCACTTGATCTGTCCTACAACTCTATGACAACATTCGACGAGGAAGAGCGGAAATGGATTGAACAGATGAGGTTTTTTCGACAAAGCACAGACAAATGTATTATTACCACCCATGGAAACCCATTCGCTTGCGTCTGTAAGACATTGAAATTTACACAGTGGCTACTAGAAAGTCGTGAGACTTCTAATGGTATCAATAGTTCTTCTTGCTACTTTGAAAACGGTACACATATATCACTTTTGCATCTGAAAAATGAGTTTAGAGACTTCAGCGTCGGTTGTACGAGTCAGTTCTGGTTGACATTCACCATATCCTTGGGCTGTGTTGTTGGAGTTGGAATAGTTGTCAGTATAGTTTGCTACAGATTCCGATGGAACATAAAATACTGGTTCCTCACCAAGTGCAGACGTAACCCGGAGTACGAACTTATCACTGATGACCAATATCCTTTCGACGCGTTTGTAGCATACAATCATGAAGACTACAACTGGGCATGCTTCCGCCTTAGGACCGCCCTTGAGGAGGGGAAACAACGGTACCGATTGTGCCTCCACCATAGAGATTTCCCTGTAGGGGAGAGCATCCAGCAAAACATTGTTGACGCTGTGAATTCGAGCAGAAAGATTATCCTTGTAATAAGCAGGAAATATTTGTCTTGTGATTGGGGAGAATTTGAGATTCAGATGGCGAGTATGCGTGCGGTACAGAGGGGCAGGGATGACGTAATCATCGCAGTTCTATTGGAAGAGATACCAGTTCGCAAGATGCCGAGATCCTTGTTAAACATGTGGAAGCACATTACGTTTCTTCTGTGGAGGGAGGATCCCGTAGATGAACGTATTTTCTGGGCGAGACTGCTGGACGCGATGGCCCGATAAAATGGCAGAACGCATCCGGCTATATTGAAAAAAAAATACAGTTTATACTGGTTGCCTCCCCACTCTGCCCCAAAAAACTGACTGGTCGCTGAGGTACTATGCCCCAGTGACGTGGTTGGTCTATTGTATGGGGACATAAGGGAGACAACTAGTTTAACTACATCGGCAGCAACTGGAGTCTTCATAATTAGTTTTTTTTTTATTATAAAGTGCTGCTTTTGAATTGTCTCATTTTTTCTTCTGGTATCGTCGTCACATAATGCTCGTTCCTACGTCGGTCTCGTTGCCATGGTTACAGCCATATTTTGTAGAGCAGCTACACCTAGGCCCAACAGTGTCACATCGAACGTAAATTTAGTCAAGAACCAAAAAGCTTAGTGGTTCTTGGCTAATTACTAAGATCAGTATTCACACGAAGATTCCCTGTGAAGAGCAGAAACAGCGACTAACAGATACGTCTCTTTTGACAAAACTGTTTATATCGTGTGGGGTTTATTCGGTATAAAAGAAATACATGTATAAGTGCGAAAATTAATGCGATTGTTTCTAATTAAGGTTGAATTTAATTTGTTTTGTTTTTGTTTTATTCAATTCTGATGTTCATAAATTGGTTTTAAAGACGGGTTACATTGAATACCTTGTACAATACAGAGGAGGGGAATGAGCTGACCAATTAAAGGAATTGAGAGAACGTTCACTGGAGATTTTTTTTTGTTTCTATAAAACAGCCGAGTCCAGCTAAACAATTAGCAAGATTTTTATTGATAAACAGTAAGATTATTGACAAAACTACAGATTAGAATATTCTTCTTCTCAAAGAAGACTTAGCTATAAGTCGGGAAAGTCCCCCACTGAACTGTGGTGTCGAAGCATCAAAAGAACACGTACTTTCCGGTGAACACTTCCTCAATTCCTTTCATCGGTTAGTTTACATGAGCACGTTTTTGGTTAATTTCATTGTTCGTTGATTTCATTAGTTATAACATCACTCACTGTATAATATGTCTGAATCGTTGATTATCCTTGAATTTTCTGCAAAACTTACCCATGAAACCTGTTGTAAACTACCTTTCCTGACAACGACATGAATAAATATATGTGGTAATATTGATCTATAAAATGCTTTTCGCATATATTTTCGGAGTCACCATCCTCCTGTGCTATGCCTCCTCGCCCATATTGTGCGGATCCCAACGCTTTTGTGCAATCCGATAAGCAGTTCTGAATGGTGGCCGGAAGAGTGGTCAGTACAGAATTATCGAGTATACTGAGAACACGAGTAGTATGATCAACGTCACAGGACCTACGAAGTAGGGTAAGGAAGATGACTTGGGGGTCCAAGCGTAATGTAAAGAGTCACCTATGCATGTCAAATTTTCATCAAAAGCAGGTCGGCTCAGTACTTGCTGGTAACAAGGTTCTAAAGTCAACGGTTCTCCTTCTTTTGCCGACGAAAGAATTCGGATGGACTGACTCACTTACTCACTCACTCACTCACTCAATACCGGACAATTTGCAAATGAGAGCCTACTTCGTAGGAACAAATGCATTCTTTCAGAATACATGTTGGTTGTTTGAAGTTTAACGTCACACTTAACCTTATTGGTCACACGGCGACGATGACCCAAACAAACATACTATAGCAAAACCTAACCCTAACAAAAACCTAACCAAAACTACAAAAAAATGAATTTCGAATTTTGAAAATTAGGCTCAAATCTACCTCCTGTGCCAGACATACGTGGGCTGGAGGGCCTTGCAGAGGGTAAAACTTTTTAAGTTGTCGTAAAACACAGCTTATGACGTGGGATAACTTTTAGCCGGTTTCTGTTATAGGGGGCGCTGTTGTCTGATCCTTTTAAGGCGATGCATCGCCTCCTTTTTTTTTACTTGCTGCCACGTTTCCTGCCTGCTTCATTTGTCAACTTTGCCGTTATGCCTTTTCTCCGTGCTCCTGTTTAATATATGTTTTAATATTCTCGTCTGGCTGCGCTATTCCTGACCTGGTCTGCAGCTCCATATCGCGATATGGCGGAAACAGACTTGGCCCGCACTCGGAGTGAACAAAGAACTCGTGAAAATAACTTCAATGTTGAGACGTGGGCGAAAGATTTTCACTTACAAACGGTGACTATCGGGGCACTAAAGGACAATGGTTTCGAAACTGCGATCGGTTTGAAGTTATTATCCCCCGAAATTGTAGACTCAACTTTCACGGGAACCCTGCCGGTCGGCCAGATCTTGCTGCTAAAACATGCCCTTCTCAATGTGCCAGGTTATATGGCGAGCAACGTGTCGGCAGCTTCCACCGCAGCAGCAACAACAGCTTCTACGGCGAGAGAAAGGACCGAGTTAGCGCCAACTGCAGTGAATAATGGACACTTAACACCATCTACCGCCTCGGATAATCGACATGGAGTGCCGAATATACACACCAGTGATATCTTTCAACTCTTGCAGCAGGCAGCGAGTACGCCCAGCACG
Organism: Hanleya hanleyi; assembly: GCA_036873755.1. Lineage (NCBI taxonomy): Eukaryota > Metazoa > Mollusca > Polyplacophora > Lepidopleurida > Hanleyidae > Hanleya > Hanleya hanleyi. The sequence goes on from JAVTVY010020156.1 coordinate 36,219, forward strand.
AGAACAATTGGCAACGTGGCAAATTTCGGCGGGGTACCAGGGTCTATGGGGGCGAGCAATGAGAATGCTGGTATGTTATCTTTGTTATCACAACTTCTCTCCCCCATGGCGCCGGCGAGCCGGGTCCCATTGAGACACGTCAGAGACTTTGTCACTTTAGCTTCCCCAAACACAGCTGGCAAAAAACGATGTGGATATGGGGCCTTTCGAGCTAAAATTGAAAGACAATAAGATACCACACGACAGGCTCACGCTGGCACAATTCATGGAGGGGTCCATAAAAATACTACAAGAGATGGTCACCAAAGACAAGTGTTCTCAAGAGACATTAATAGCTTATAGCAGTTACCTCACTAAGCTTGCCACGTTTGCCCAGGTGTTTGATTGGCTATCGATTCCAAATTACGACTTGGAGTTTCGGCGTCAACAGCACCACAATGGATCGCCCTGGGATCAGGACAACACGTTCCTAATGCAGGCCATGTTGCGACCCAAACAAGATCGACACGGCACCCCTTTCTCAAAACCCACGGGGTCCCAACATCCACGCCCACAGAAAAATGTGGGAAATCGCTCCAAATTCCTAACTCTGGAAAACCTATCTGTGGAAAATTTAACGGGCGCAATGGCTGTACCATGGTTTTGTGCAATTACTCCCACGTCTGTGATACCGGTTTCTCGCCATCACACAACGACTCTCGTCGACGTTACGACAAAAGAGATGATTACAATTTCGACATCGTGAACTATCCCTTTCTGGATAGTAATATTCCAGTGGGACCTGCATATGGCGTATACATATCTCGCTTAGTAGCATTTGCTAGATCCTCTGTTAAATGTGATGATTTTAATCAACGTCACAAAACATTGTTGCAGAAACTTATAAAACAGGGCTATTCCACCAAGCGCCTCCACTCAAAGTTTCTCAAATTTGGCGATACATATCGCATGCTGATAGTAAAATACGAACGTAGCGTGCAAGATCTATGGCGCTACGTTTCGTAACTTGTGTCTAATTCCGCTTAACCCGGGGCTAGGGGCCGTATGAACCCATGTACTTCAAGATCCTCATGGTACTCATATGAACAGTCACAATCAAAGCGTGACTGAGATACATCATTCTTTAGATGACGACTTACAACGAATATTATGGATTAAGAATACTGATCAGCGATACGGATTTGATATTTTTGGAACATCATGATGTCTTGCCGGCATCATTGAAAACTGTTGACCGCTTCTCTCTTGCAGGAAACAAGCCTATGTTTATGTATACTATGATTGTCTTTTTGAATTTGGTGCTAATACTGTTATGTGGAAAATGGAATAGGTCTTTGGATTATGGACGCGGATATTCTCTAATGGACGACGGCTGGATTATGAATGACGGACTAGACGCTTGTAATCCTAACCCGGCAAAAAACGGGGGGAACGCGTAGGATATTCCTACAACCCATCGCCTGTGACCCAGTGCTATTCGGTATGGGAGTCTGAGCTTGAATTTGACAGTGACAGAGATTTTTTACTAGATGGTATTAAAAATGGATTTTCTCAGGTTGACGATAATGACGTTGTGCCTTCAAAAACTCTTCCCCTACTATCATCAGTGCCCTCGGAGCCGTGCCGAAATCTGATGGCGGCATTCGGCTTATCCACGATGCTAGTAGACCCGTTGGCTCAAGCTTGAATGACTATGCGACTGTTGATCATCAGTCTTACCAAACTGTTCGGGGTGTTTTAGATGATATTGAGCCGGGGTATTTTATGGCAAAGGTCGATCTAAAATCCGCCTATCGTGCTGTAGGCATACATCCCTCAAATTATGAGTATGCAGGCCTCCAATGGACTTTTTCTGGCGACTCCGACCCCTCATTTCTAATTGACACCAGACTCTGTTTTGGGGCACGAAAAAGTCCAAGCATTTTCCATCGTCTCACACAGGGTGCCTGCCGCATGATGCACCGCCGTGGTTTTAAGTGTGTAGCATTTCTTGACGATTTTCTTACGTACGCCCCTACGTTTGACGAGTGCCTTGCTGCATATAATACCCTTTTGTCTCTTCTGCGATCTCTGGGTTTCAAGATAAACTGGACAAAGGTGATTGACCCCTGCCAGTGCCAAACTTTTCTCGGTATAGAGATTGACACTGTAGACAACCGTGTGTCACTTGACCCGTCTAAGCTGCAAAAACTCATAATGGACGTGCGTGCGTTCTCTCATAGGCGCAGGGCTACACGTAAACAGCTCGAACGTTTAGCGGGTAAACTGACTTGGGCGTGTAACGTGATAGAGTGGGGCCGTCTTCATACGCGGTCTGTGTATACTCTGTTAACCGGCTTGAAATCACATTATCACAAAGCCCGCCTGACCCCCATAGTGCCGGACCTGCAGTGGTGGTTGTCCGTGCTGTGTAACACCTGTCATAATAAAGTGATATGGGATTGGAGGCCAATTGTAAGTGTTCAGACAGATGCTTGTCCTATCGCTGGCGGAGCGTTCTCCAATTTGGATTGGATTTACCGTGTCTGGCACTTAGATAACCCTGCACTGGCCTCCTCTCATATCAACATTCAGGAACTAGCAATGATCATTGATCGTTGGAAGGAATCTTGGCAGGGGAGACGAGTGTTCGTGTATACAGACAACTCAGCCACGGCAGGCATTATTACCAATGGCACCACAGCGTCTCCCGCAGCGTTGACCCTCCTTCATATACTTAGTGTGTTGTCTATTGAGTATGATTTTACGGTGCATGCCGTCTATTACCCTGGAGAATTTAACACCCTGGCAGACGCAATTTCACGTATGCACGTTGATAGACAAATGTGCCGATTTACGGATACTTTATTTGAACAATTTGGCTTTGCTACCCCCGGCTATTTTTGGCTTCCCCACCATATGACTCATGCTTCTATGTGTTTTATCTCTGAACAGATTTCTCAGTGGCAGTGTTACTGCAGGAACTTGATGGAGAGACCGCCTTTTGGGAGTCCAATGCCTTAGCGCCCTCCACCAAACTCGCCTATGCATCTCAATTGAAATGCTACATGGACTTTTGTGCTAAAATTGGCTGCCCACCTGCGCCTATCTCGGACTGTGTTCTGCTACGTTATGCTTCTTTCCTAGCCCGATCTAAAACGGTGGGCACTATTCGACAGTACCTGAGCGCGGTTAGATTTCTGCATCGACATTCTAACCTCCCTGACCCACTACAGGATAACTGGCGACTCAAGTCTCTACTGACAGGTGTGAAACGTATCCAAGGTGCTGGTACCAATTATAAATTGCCATTAACCCTCCAGCATTTACATACTTTTCGAACATGTTTAGATCTTTCTGTGCTCGCTGACCTCCAACTGTGGACAACAATCCTCACCGGTTTTTTCGGCTTATTACGGGTCAGTAACCTGACTGTGCCTACAAATTCTTCCGAGACTTGTAAATGTGTTGTACGCGGTGACATACGCGTTGTCCCTCAGGGGGTAGTTATGAAAATCAGAGCCTCAAAAACCGTGCAATTTCAACAGCGTGTGCATGAAATTGCCATGCCCTTTCTGCCTGGTAATCCCCTATGCCCGGCTTCTGCTGTCCTCCATTTCGTCCTGGCAAGTAGGCCCGTCCCACCGCACGTCTCTGTTTTGCATATATTCACGAAGGGCAGGCTGTTTCGCTCACATCTGCCATGTTTCGGGCTCGCCTCCAGCGCTTGTTCAAACGTGCCGGCCTCCCGTCCCGTGACTACAGTACCCACAGCCTGAGACGTGGGGGTTGAACGTGGCTTGTGTGTGCCGGCGTGCCCCTGCCTGTGGTACGAGCTATTGGTGATTGGAAGAGTGACTGTGTCTTCCGCTATATCAAACTCGATCACCATAGCACCTTACAACTTCTACAGTCCCTATCCTACTCCTAATTCCCCTCTACTATGGATTGGGGTTGACTCAATGAACTTTCGTCGGAGACATATAATGAACTATTTGACATTGACACAGTGCATTTAATATGAACTTATCATTTCTAGTCGTTGTCGCTGTGATCAACTATTGGACACTGCAAGTTAGGATAACTAATCAGAATGTGCCAAGTCCTAATCTGTGCTCACGCATCTATATAGTTCATGCTTTAATAACTGCGTTATATTGGTACTGTGATTTTATTTGCTTATATGCTGTACTCGTGTTGCTTTAATCACATTACGTCACCATGCTGCTTATTATTAAATTTCGTTTACTCGCCTTAGCCTATTGTCGCTCTAGGCGCTTAGTTAGTTTGTAGTAGTTAGTAGGTCAATTTTATTCATGTAATAAAATGTGTCAAGCCCACATGATGTGTTGTGTTTTGACGGGAAAAAGTTTTGAATTCGCGTCTTTTTGCTAAATATCTGGGCAAATACGACAACGCAAAGCACTAAAACCCACGAAGTGAATCGCAAACTATTACCTTCATCGCCTGGCGACGATTTCCATTCGAATTTTGCATGAGTCATATTTGGCCACCATTTATGCGGCCAGAGTTATCGTATGTGGGTGTCTCAATTCCTCCATCCATCTGTCTTTCCGCCATGTTGAAAATGTTCGGCATATGTTGACTGGACATATCTTGACAGAAAAAATCAACCAATCTCCGGCTAGCTTCGACATTAGCGTGAAACGCCACACCAACGCGATGACATGGATATTAATTTCACAGTTTGTATTAACAGGAACTACCTCACACCTGGATACTAATAGCGGATGCGCATATTAATGTGAACAGTGTCATGGAGCATTTTAATGCCTATATGCAGACGGGCGATTATCTTATAGTGGAAGACACGACGGTGGAGGAAAGTTTTGAGGGTTTTGAGTTTGACGAGACTGACGTTCCTTATAGTGCCAAAAAAATGAAGATCCTGAGAGATTTTGAGGAGAGACATCCAAATGACCTGATGGTGGATAGCTTCTACACGGATATGTCTGAGAAACTCTCGCCGAAGGACCAGGGTTTACTGACTATGGATATCATTCATCATTCATATGATGGCCGCGGATTCGACCGTATCCATTTGGCGAGGCGATATTCGGGTTTATCGCATACTTTTTGGTCTTACTCCGGCGAAGTACAAATTCGACGTAAATATACTGTAGACTACATCATTAGAATGTCTATTAACACAATCATTAAATAAATAGCTTAACGTTTGAGAGGTGTTGTGGGACCGTAATATTAGCGGACGAGAGTAGTTTCAAATTGGACATGGTCGCTTCTCAAGATCCAATACAGCGTAACACCTCTAGAACAATTTAACACCAGAATTAAGAACCTTCAAGGTTTGCATCCCTCGTTTGAATCAAGCGCGGACACTTCTTTGAATCTTTGGAATAAACAAGCGCTGGAGGAGCACAAAGACCTCCGTCGAGGCAACAAGAATACATCGCTGAATACATCGCTGAATAACATAGGGCCGGATGCCAAGCTCACTTTTGCATTTGTTGGACGATATGGAAGTCACATTCGCCGCACATAAGTGTTGTCTGATTTCACGTGCTTGATATATTGGGGTACGGAATAGAGTATATTGGTGAAAAACCTTGAATACTGCTTGAGACATTAGGCCACTTCCCAGCACCACCTCTCGCTTAGAGGATGCCCTCACCCAACTCAAAACGTTAGCGACAGAAATGAGACCCTGTGTGCCTAGTTGTACCAATTTGCTCGACACATCAACGCTTCATATTTTGTATGTGTACAGTATAGCATCATCATTGAAAGAATCCTCTACAAAACATACCTGATTTTACCGGCACTCCGTTCTGATCTGCATCAGCATCATGTGGTGAGGATTCAATGTTGTATACTGGTGTTACAGGTCACCTTCACCATACTGTATCAATGACCATGGACTTGTATCACATTCATATCGAATTGTGATGGCTGATGAGAAAATTGCTCATATGGAACAAATGGCTGGATTCCAGCAAATAAAAAGTTTATATTAATCATAAACAACATATAGTTAATAATATCAAATATTTATGTGTATTCCTTGTCGACATAAATATATTACAGACAATATTATGACTGAATCATGGTAACAGATATATACCTGATTCACACCATTTATAGATCACTGTCAGGTTATCGCTTAACATTTAACAATTTCTGAAAATGACGGCATTTTAATATCTGTCCAACGTGATATAATTTACTGGCTTACCTATTCATAAATGCGTATTGGCTAAGATCACATTATGCCTTGCATATATACTGTGGAGCTGTTTGTAAATTTGTTCACTGATGAAGATGCTATAACTAATAGCAAAATATACAGAATAAATTGTGATTCCTACTCGGAGTTGCTTTTCTTCTCTACAGTTGAAGTAAAATGGTGTGTTCTTGTGCATTTTGACAGAATATTTAGACTTTGAAGATTATATGTAATGATGCCCCAAAATGGACTGAATTTCCGTGTCATCTGTCTGCCTGTCTCTCTGTTTGCCCATCTTTCTTGTCATACCACATATGGAGCTGGTGATGGATCAGAAGCCTAATGAAATTGACTGACCTTCACCTGTTCTATCGAGGTTAAATTTAGCATTAGCAATAATTTTTAAAGGAGTGAGGACAGGCTCTCTAAATTCATAATACATGTGCAATTCGTCACTGACTAGAAGACTATCCCAGTTGACTGAATCTAGTTTCTCAGGTTATATACTGTATATTATGATATAACATGAACTATAGCTAGGCATTCTAAATTTATACCACATATGCAACTGATGATGGACCTGAAGTGTATGAATATGACTGACATTGGCCTATTTTCTCAAGGACAAAAACTGTAAATTAAGTCACATCTTAACTGCTAAAATACACCTCAAATCTAACATTGTCATCATTTTGTTGTGGCTGTGGTTTTTCTTCCAGAACAATTTAGCGAATGTTGCATGTGTTTCAACAGTCTCATCCTTCAACAGTAACTTAAACCATGCTGTATCGGCTGAGCTGTTGAAATAGCCTTCATTTCCTAGCTCTGACATACTGCATCACTGTCGAAATATGAGTACCAAGACAGAGTGATAGATCACACAGCCAGTGAAGCTTCCTGATTTACATTGAATGTCGTTATTGCCTAAGTAGTATTAACAACAGTTTACAACAACAATTCGCTGACTTACAGTGAAAAATTATAGTGAAAGGTATATATTTTTTGTTGTTTGGAATTTTTATTTGCTGGCATTGTTTCAGATAGAATACAGCAGCCTAATTCATACAATCAGGAAGAAAAAGGGGGTTAAAATCGTTATGTTCAAACTTTCGTAGGAAATATAAAAGTGGCAATTTGAAATTTTATTTTTATTCGATTTTTTAATGTCGGTGGGCCCATAAAACGCAAAATAAAGTTGGTATTGCCTCACACTGGGTTTCAACCATTGGTGAAGAAATTCCTTCTACCAGGGATGATTCCTGATTGCTCATCCTCCAGGGGTATCTGCCCTCCACTCTGTCCCATCCTAAAAACAATTGCCACCCCTAATAGGGGGTGTGCTCAAATTGGGGAGATCTAAAGCCCTGTGAGTACCAAATTATGTGTTACATATTGTCTGGGGAAATGCTCTTCGCGTGGGTCATAATATCTCCAGGCCTGTTAGGGTTAAATGGCAGGATTGTTCTGATTGACGAGTTCCTACTTTGTGTTCTGGTGAAAATGTGGGAATTACATATCTGAAGTGAGAAGACTCGTAAATACATTTGTGATAAAAATGAAGAAATACACAAGCGTCTAGTCCGTCATTCAATATTCAGCCTCGTCCATAACCCAATGACCTATTCCATATACCATATAACAGCATTACCTCGGAATGAACAAAATAAAAATAGTATACATAAATATATGCCAGTTTCCTGCAAGAGAGAAGCGGTCAACTGTTTTAAATGATGTCGGCATGACATCATGATGATCCAAGAATATCAAATCCATATCGTTGTAAGGTCGTTATCTGGAGATTGATGTATCTCAGTCAAGTTTGATAGAGTGTGTTCATATGAAAACCATGAGGATCTTGAAATACAGTGTAGCTGTAGGACATCATCCAAGTTGCAATAAAATGTCAATTTCTGAGAATTGGTACATGACCTATACAGACCAATACCCAATGAGGGTTAAAAGCTAGCCTTACATATTAAGACTGTTTTACCTGTGGCACGCAGGTCTACGGGAGGCTCGCGTTGTTGTTCTTGTTGTTGTTCTCGTTGTGACTTTTTGAAATACGCATGCGCTAAGCGAGTGTGATCTCGGCCACACTTTTCTTTTCTATCCCCGATCTCACATGACAACCCTGTCTTCAGGCAGGTTTAAATTCATTTGCAACTATATTCGGTGGAATGAATTATTGCTTCGTTGATTTCCGTCCAGACTTCAATTCTCTTACGTCAACGCATAGGAAACTTTAGCCGCTTAAAATCTGTCGATCGACACATAAGTTTTCAGATATTACCATTATCACTGAACAGTATGTGCATGTATACACGATTTAAGATCCTTGAATTGCTTATATACCATGGAATGTGAGCCGCAACCTTGTCAGGGGTTAACAGCTAATTTGCATACAGTCATAGGCGGCTGTCTTAGTAAGTAGAAAAATAAGTTCACTACTTCTGGTAATCCTTTAATCTACCCAATCTTGATAATTCACCAACTGGTAAAGAAGTAGACAAGTAACGCATTGTCATTATGATTAATACTGAATAATACTTGGCATGAAATTATAGATCTGGCTCCACAAAAACAAATGCAACAATTACGTTTCAGAAGTAAGGGAACAACTCACCAACTTTCGCCGGGTAAAGATGTTTAACTTATAGAAGTGACAAGTGCTGTTATATGGTGCACTTTCGATTACAAGCCTGAAATTTGGCACATAGCTATGTTGAATGATCCTCTTTCCGAAAACAGTCTCTCTATCCTCATTCTCGCAAGCCAGGGCCTTGCTCCGGTGGTATTGATGTTCCCGTCCTCTTTGGCACTCAGAATCCCTCTAGATTTAGCATCAATCACTCCCGTAAATTCATCACTAATGTATATCAGACAATGGGTAGAAACTTATTGCATTTGACATCATTCTCGCAAGTCAGAGCCCATTTCTGCTAGAATTTACTGGTTCTACACTTCACCATTTACGTTACTTTGTCAGTCAGTTTTACGAATGGAATTACGTCATATATTAGAAGATAATGACCATAAAAGCGATCTAGCAGTCCTCGTTGCCAAAACATAGGGCCTTGATTTCCTGGAGGGATTTTTTAGTTTGATTTTTAATACTTGGATATCTTTCATATTGACTTTAACTTGGCAGTCAGTTTCGCGAATGCAATAATTTGATGTATCAAAAGATAATAACCAGAATTCGACATCATTCTCTTACACACAAACCTTGTTTAGTGAATTAGCTCCGAAATTGCTCACTTAAATCACCTTCGGAATGACTTAGTGACAAACATATTCGCGAATTGAGTTTTTGGAGATATCCATAGATACGGACTAGAAATGTTTCTTATTTGCAGAATTTGATCTAAATACGAAAAAAGAAATAATAAAATTAGCAACTTTCGAAAAGGCTTGGCCGAACATGTCAGATGAGATATTTTCTAAGAATGAAATAGTTAATCATCTACATAGAAGGAGCAAACCATGTCTTGGTATTGACTTGCTGCGTGGAAAAGAGCGACGAGGTATTTAGTTTGCAAATAATAGCACACGTAAATGCAGAAACTTAACTATTTTAATCGAATATCAAGACTGTCACAGGCCTCAATTTGAATAGTGAAAAGTGTCATTATGCCTCTTGGACAGTTCGATAAAACCTTCAATTACAAGCGTCTGGTCCGTCATTCATAATTCAGCCCTCGTCCATTAAAGAATATCAGCGATACGGATTTGATATTTTTGGAACATCATGATGTCTTGCCGGCATCATTGAAAACTGTTGACCGCTTCTCTCTTTCAGGAAACAAGGCTATGTTTTTGTATACTATGATTGTCTTTTTGAATTTGGTGCTAATAATGTTATATGGAAAATGGAATAGGTCTTTGGATTATGGACGCGGATATTCTCTGATGGACGACGGCTGGATTATGAATGACGGACTAGACGCTTGTAATTTGAACGAAAGAAAGTGAATATATATATATATATGGTATCAGACTTATTACGCAATTCCTACAATTGTGGATTAGAAGTTGAAAATTACTTCCCTTGGCATAAAAAGAAACTGGTAGATGGCGATATTTTTTTACAATTACCACTACCTCCGCTGATATGTCTCTCACTGTATTATTGCCACTGCCGCAGGTTTTGACTACAATGTAGTCATTTCTCACTTGTTTATAGAACGAACAACTCAAAGTAACAGTAGAAAGTTGCTGAAAGAAAGCAGAAACCATGGACCGACAGATTTACACATAATTATTATTTTTTTCATTATGGTTTCAATTGTTCAAATAATGCTATTATGAAATTGGGATCCTAATTTTCTCAGTCACTGCACTTCTCTGCACATTGACCATCCACACAAAGATAGCTCACTTTGACCCTGCTATCACATGATCAGTGTCTTGATCGTTAGCCATTGTTAGCCCGAGATATTCCAGTCTGAATATGATGGTTTCCTGAAATGGAAACATTGGTCAACCCTACTGTGGGCTAACGATCAATTGAAACCACAATAAGAAAAAATAATTATTCTGTATAATGAAACAGAACTAAACTTGCTTATTTAAAGGACATTTGAGTATAATATTTGTGTTGTTTGCAATTTATGAATGAACAACCATACTTGCCAAAGATTTCCTGTTCAGGAAATATGTTTCCAAATTTGCGAATGTTCTCTGTTTTGGAAAGTTTTCCTGTTCAGGAAATATATTTCCCAATTTGGGAACGTTCCCCGTTTTGGAGTTGTACCGCACTGTCAGACCAGAACTGATAGGTAGGCAATTGCACAGTGTTGAACGGTCAAACCCTCCTTGTGTATGATAATGTCTTGACTTAAATAGTTGGAGGCTGTGAGAAATCTCTGAATTGTATCTAGCACTTAGAACACACAACAAAAATGTTTCTTACGTGCCATTCGTAGATCATCCCGGCAATCCCAGAAGCTGCAGCCGTCCCTGCCAGGCCGATGAAATATGGACCTCCGACGTTACTGGCGTATATAGAGGCTCCTATCTACGCGAGTAATAAATCATGGTTTCTTGTTTGAAAATATGGACTTGGCTTTTAGAATAGAAAATTTAAACTCTTTGCTACCTGTGGACTTTTCATTTCTACTGCTCCGTGAACACATAAGCATTCCATTATTCAGCTAAATTATATCGGTAGCAGGTTCTTGGACAAAACTGCTATCTCGAAATAAGAAACACACATATAATTTATATCTAAATTCATTAATGACATGCTTTTCCATTGTGAATAGTTTATGATAGCGAACAAAATATTGCCGATCAGCCGAGACTGATATTTTGAGGTTGATTTTATGATCCCCCTGGAGATGAAAAATCTCCCCTCTTTGTCATCTTCTATAAAACTAGATAAGACAGCATATGTATTGACTCTGAAAAAAAAAAAGAATTATGTTCTTTGTCCGAACTTGATATGCGTCAGATCCGCCATTTAATATTCAGCTGTATAGAATCGAAAGTTCGTTTTCGTATGACAGTTATTACCAATTCCAGATATGCATAAATTGAAAAAAAAACTATAAATAATAACAGGAAATGATTTCGTGCAACAAAGAAGGGGTCATCAATTGCTCAATTACTTGTTATATTACCATGAATACGTAAACGAACAACAACTGTTGTGTCTCTAACTGGTATAGATTCTCGCTACACATACTTCATTCTAAGGTGGATTCAAACAGGCTGTGAGGGCACTTACCCTTTGCAGAAAGAAACGCCAATCTTCCTTTCCTCACAATATTAGATCCCGAACATTTCATATTGTATTGTCATGCAAAAATAGTGGATATTAAGCTTCGCGCGTTCGTTGGTATTAGCCACTGCCACAGTTTGATTGACCGCTTCGAGTTTGTAATCCAGCCAAAATCGTGCCATTCCGATACCCCTACTCATCCTGCATTGCTAACTTTGAAAGAACCTTATCCCCAAGTGGGATGTGGGCATCAGAGGTCGCCGGCTAGCTCTGTTCCCAGCGGTTAGGCATACTAAGGGCAACCATCTCATGCACTGGGGCAAATAATAGCCAAGACACTGCAGATTTTCGGACAGGATTCCCACCCGATCAACACACCGCCGAAGGTGACATCATAAATATTAAAAGCTATATTTGTCGAACGTTCGATTATTTTCTTTCAATTATGCATTATACCTTTATTGACCTACCGTTCAATTGAAGGCTTTAGAGATTATATTTCTCGTTGATAAGAATCAGTATAAAAAAAGTAGTTTGAGGGGGTGTTTGGTTGGATTCAAACAAAACATCGAGTGCGCGGGGGGTGTTCGCATAAGTTATATATCTATGTCTCATTTTCAACAAATTTCCATTCTTTTAAGATTCAACGTTATGTATATTCTTACTTGTGTCGGAATTAACACATGGTACTGTAGTTCAGGCTTGCTGTGCCCCTCCGTTGCCCTCGCCATCCATACTGCAACAGGAATAGTGTTATATATAAAGTAGACAGCAAAGGGTTTGATCTTACCGGTATCCATGTCATAGACCTTCCAGCCAGAAAGTAACCTTTGGCACTGCCTTTGGATGCCCTGAATGTTGCCTACAACACAACAAGCAGAATCGCTGTGATAAGTCTCATGGGAGTTGATTATTACCATATTAACGGGTATCAAGAAATGAATCCATTGTCGTGCTGGCAGCGATGGTACGTCTATCTCACAAATCCGTGGATGTCTCCGAGAGTTAAAAAAAACTTTCAAACTTCACATCACTGTGATTGCTGATCTTTGATGCGGCTCAGTTAGTTTGGGTAACACTACGATTTTCTTGGCTCCGGATACCTTTTCATAAGCAAAGCAGTAGTAATACAACACAGGCCTTAACCCTATCTGGCCTGGGCTTCTTGGGATCTATCCTGGCCTTGGGGGGGGGGGCGAAATGACCCCCCTAATTATTTTTCTTATACCTTGAGGTAGGGGGCTGAAGCTATACCCTTGGGTCAAGCTCTACCAAAAAATTTAAAAATACCCAAGATGGCCGCTTTGGTGACTTCACAGTGACGTCATTTTCAAAAATGGCATTTTTTGGTTGATTTTTTAGTCGGATTTTCCTATTTTTTTTATTTCTCCGCAAAAACCTCATGATAAATTAGTAAGTATTGATGTGATGTGAAATAAAATAGTTTTTGGTCACTTTTCACGGCGGAAAAGCAGAAATTTTGAAAAATGTCACAAAAACATCATTTTTCTGGTACCCCACGTGCATTGGTGTCATACAATGGCCGAATCCCGCGCAAGGCTGTTATCGTATATAGAGCAATCGTGTTGTCCAGAAAATATCCTTATGTGCTACACACATTTAAAATACTGGATGTAGCTCTTGTCACACAAAGCGCACAGTTGTTGTTTCTTCCCAACGCGAGCCCTCAATGATGCCCCATCAATGTCACTCTTTTTTTTATAGCGACACTGCTGTGTATTTGTTTGGTATGAATCATAGGCAAATTTAAAGTGGCGATAATGTGGGGTACCAGCAAAGTGGTGTTTTACCGTTTTCTTCGAGATTTTTTTTTCTTACATAAAACAGTGCATGAGCTATTTTATTTCACATCAGATAGTTCTTCCCTAATGTACTATGTAGTTTACTTCGGAGAACCTGGCACAAATAAACAAAATGGAAAATATGACCGAAAAATCGACCAAAAAGTCATATTTAGAATATGACGACACTGCGAAGTGTTCAAGGATTGAATTTTTTTTTATGTTTGCACTTTCTAGCAGAGCGGACCCCAAGATATATTTTGGGGGCTTTTAGAATCAAGGAGTGAACACATATTTAGTGGGGAGGAGACGTTTCTTCCCCGGCCTTGGCAGGCCTCAAACAGTCAAATACCCTAGGCATGGAAGAGTTATATTACGATGCAAGTAATTCAGTTAAATTGGTCGGTCTGTTTATTCCCAATACCGCAGATATATTCACGATCGCTAAAGACCAGAAATAATTTTTTTGAAGCCAGTGCTTCCATGCACCAGACAACATTATCCGTCTTTTATACTGTGTTCCTTGAGACATGTCGCTTTTGCTACTCGGTTGTACGTGTTTCGGCTTTGATGTTTCAAACCGCTATTCGGGTCATTATTATATAGTGAAACGGCAACGCGATTGAAACATGTCACAACCCTCATATAACTGTATTCTCACGTCTTTGAGACATGTTTTCATGGGAAAACAGGGTGAAACAAAAAGCATTATGAAGCATCTCACATGTTACCCATCTCAAAAAGAAATGTTAAACATGTAAGCATTTTTTGCAGTGTAGTCACGTTGACATCAGAGGTGATACTGAGGCTGATAGGATGGCTAAGGCTAGATGATGAGGTTGATTCTGTTGGAATCTCATATAGCGATTTCAGACCCTCTATCTGTACTTATGTGAGACGGCTGTTTCAATCTTTATGGGATGCTGTGAATAATAACAAACTTCATGAGTTAAAAAAAACGATAGGCTATACTCATCTGAACAGTCAGAAACGTTTCGATCAAACCATGATCAGGCGATGTAGAATCGGCCATACATAATTAGCTCACGAACATTTACTTAAAAAAGAGGCAGTCCCAAAGTGTATTCCATGCCATGAAGATCTCACGGCGAAACATACATTATGATTATGCTAGACTCGTGTCAACTGGTGTTTATCCGGGAAATTTGAAACCTCTTCCTCGGTCTTTATTTCTTAATTATTTCGCGCATCTCATCAAATTATTCGTGTCAATAACTACGCGGAGAAATCATGTTATTGCTCTTGCTACAGTTACGAGTAACACGCAAATATTTCAGTGTTATTCCGATGGGACTATGGTCAAGAGAACCGTTCCGAGGTCTGGATCATAGTTTGAGCGAAATGACGTCATTACCCACGTCACTTAACACAGATGTTAGAAAACAATTCATTCGTTTACATTTGTATTAAAGCTTCATTTTTTTCATTCTTGCCTTTTGCCAACGAATAAAACACAACAGGAAAACAGTGGTGGAAATTAATTCCGGCGTACACGTAAATCATATGACCACATAAACAAATATACCGACTGCTTATTTCTAAAAACCTCAAAATAACCGGAAGTGATCCCTGTGATGTTTTGTACCCCCAGAAAGCTGTATTGCATGGAAGCTGTTAATATGGACATTTTGAGTGGCAAGACCACACGGTCCCCAGCACCGGCTTGAGCGGTATGGGATACAAATATTTCAGAGCGATGATCATCAAGTCCTATGTTGGAAAATGAACTATGTGATTACCAGTGAATTCTTTGCTTCACAAATTGGAGCGATATGGAAGAGGTGGGTAAATTGGCGACGTCTGACGACTAATAACAACCATTTAACCACACAGGAAAGAATTCGTAACGACACCCAACATTCAGACCCGAGAATACGGAGGAATCTCGTACGTAGCTTCAATATCTCAGCCACGCTTTTATTGCAGCTGTTCATGTGAAGATTATGAAGAATCCATACGGCCCCTAGCACCAGCTTAAGCGGAATTAGATGCGCTAGCTCGGGAGCTGTGATGACAGATCAGCTCAAACAACTCATCTGATGATAAAGGATGAGCATTATGGACGTCCGATGAAGTAACGTCTTCACATGGGGATACCTGGTAAATGAAAGAATACCTAGGAAAACTAACCTGCAAAATCCGACGTCGTACGGCTTAAATTTTCCACCGAAACAATAAACCTACATATGTTTGTAGAGTTACATGTACAGTGGGCGGGCCTGGGGGACTAACAGTCCACCAGCAGAATCCTACCATATACAGGTAATAAGTTGGAGCGATATGCAAGAGGTGGGAGAAATTGACGACGTCTGGCGATAAAAAAAGAGCAACCATTTGAGGATAAAGGAAAGAATTCATTCAGACCCGAGAATACAGAGGTAGCCTTGTGCCTATCTAACTTCGGGATAATAAAATCTTCAACTTTGATGTATTTGGGAAGTAACTACATATCTTTTTCTGTGCTCGCGATATTGTCAATGCTAAATAGCTGCCCGGTGCCTATTAAAAAATGGCGGGATATCATGATATCATGTGACCAATGACGTCGTTTCGCGCCTCCTCGACAAAGGATTTCTATCTCGAGATGTCCATTTTATTTTTCATGAAATATATCATATTACCCCGTTATATACTCAGTCAGTTTTCAGCAAGTGCTAAACATTTATGTATAATTTTGTTCAACTTATATATATATTTCAATTGGTTGCAGAAATATTTTAGTTTCATGTACAATTCTGTAGTTTAAAGATCTTGTGCATATAAAATTTGGCGAGCTCACCAAGTGAAGCCAATGAGCTAAGTTAACAATTCCAAATTCTTTATTAGACATCAACAAAATTTACATTGGTTAAGGCACCACAACAAGATCTAAACAAATACAACTATAAATTAAGAAAAAGACATGCGATTAGACAAGATTAAAATCCACTGACTACACACCGGAATGACTCCTATATTGAAGGAAGTCTTCTTTTAAACATTGTGTACAGAAGTTAATACTAGTTACATCGAAGGAATTTAGAAAATATTGACCTTCAATGAGAGATGTACATATTTCGATTGGTTGCAGAAACACTTTAGTTCCATGTATAAATCTGGGGTTTAACAATCTTGTGCATATAAATTTTGGCGAGTTCACCAAGTGAAGCCGGGCTAATGGGCCAATTTAACTAATTCAAATTCTTCATTAGGCATGAACACAATTTACACTGGCTAAGGAACCACGACAAGACATAAGCAGATAAACAAGGTAAAAGACATGTGATTAGACAATATTAAAATTCGCTGACTACACAGCTGAACGACTCCTATATTGGATGAAGTCTTATTTTGAAAGTTGTGTACAAAAATTTTGCGAACAGTCTGATGAATTTATACTAGTTACATCGAAGGAATTTAAAAAATATTGAGCGAGCAGGATAAATTTGAATGTCGATGTTTAAATAAGTAAAGAGTTGACGTCTCAAATCCCCATCATTTGAGCGTCACATCACAAAATGAAATTCATCAACAACAGAACTCCTACAGTACTGGCAAGTACGCATTTCTCTTGGAATTATGGGTGGGTGATAACGACCTGATTCATTTTCTAAAGTGTGATTAATTATCTTTAATTTGATAATCAGAACACGTTGAGGTTAAGAAAAATTTAAAGTTCCAGTTTATGATTGGATGGACTGGACATAGTAGTCATCGACAACACGTCTGGAAAATGTACGATGAAAGTTACCTACATCCAAGAAGGATTTTTGTAACCACAAATGATAAAATCTGTGTACAGATAAGATTTTCTTGATTTTGTCACAGAATGTAGAACTCTCAGGTTCGGAAAACTGGAAACAATACTGATAAGCCTGTTTCACAAGCCTGGATTTCGGAAAATTAACAAGCCTACATCAGTCTTTAATTATTGCGTTAATCTTGACTTGTAGTGCTCTGAGAATTCTACCAAATTCTGCCTGTACAGGAGGCATGTGTGAGTCTCATCTCCTCGAAGCTTACAATGTACAATATTGCTAATCTGTAGCTTTATATGTACACTCTAAAAGTTTGGTACCAGAAAAACCATGTTTTCGTCGTTATTCTTCTGCGAGGAAATGTGGGCAGAAACTATTTTATTTCACATCAGATTAATATTTTTAAAAAATTCATGCAGTTTTCTGAAGAAAACACATAAAAAGGGGGAATCTGACTGAAAAATCGATGAAAAATGATGCGACCTCCTTGGATTTTTTACATTTTCTAATAGAGGGTGACCAAAGGGTACTGTGTAATAAGATTCATTTCCTAGCTAAAGGTTAAGAAAAATATTTAGGTTGCCCCTCTTTCGACCCCCGACCAGGGCAGGTCTCAAATCGCGCAGGCCACATAGGGTTAATCTGCAAAATGTGATAATTTCCTTTTATTTTCCTACATTATTGTTCGTAATTTGGTTAACATAACAAATTATCAAGGGATTTATTTTGGTAATTATTCGGCTTCGGTATTTTAATTAGTGAAATTCTATAAGAAGATATATCATGATCATATTCAGTGAAAAAATCCATATTGCTGTTTCGAATATAGTTAAGAAAACGCTGAGAATTGGTTGCTATGGTAAACCTACTCGCTAAGAAAATCCCAACAGTGCCACAATGTTAATTAAATTCAAAAATAAATTAGAATGCTAAGCATAATTGGAAAAAAAGCAATTGTATTATATTCCTCTCTAATTATCTCTAGTTTAATGTCTGGCGTTTCATTTGAATACCAAATTTTACCAAACTCAAAACTCTTTGAAGTGAAATATCTCGTCAGGCACTTTTTCGAAATAAAAGCCAAAATTAAATGCAGCATAACAAGGGTGGTGGAAAAGATGCCGACGTACTGACAAGAAGTCACATTCAAATAGATACAAATTTCGTTAAATCGCCGTGTCAAGTCTTGTGATATGAAAAGAACTATGTGACCGTCAGATAGAATAAACGGCCCAAAGCGAGGGTGTTTTAATATATTGCAAGTTCTCAATCTGATTAAAACTGAAGACTTAACCGCTCCCCTCTCGGACATGTCGCGAATTATGATCTGGGACAGTTTGTACCTTAAATCTGTCGCGCATGTCAGACTGGCGACCAATCACAGTCAAATTTCAACGGGCGAATAGGTGTCTATCCAAGCAAATAATAATTTTCGGTGATTGCTCATGTAGAGCAAGAACTTCGTCAGCCGCCTGGGTTGGATTTTTCTGCGCTTCGTTCATTACCGAAATCATCGAATAGGAACCTATTCGCCAGTTGAAGTTGGACTGTAATTAGTCGCCAGTCGACATGCGGGACAGATTTAAGATACAGACTATCCCAGATCTTAATTAGCGACATGTCTTACGGAGGAGCGGTTATTAAGTCTGAGTTTAAATCAGATTGGCAAGTTCTTATACCATATTTGTGAGGCCTGACGCAGACCAAGTGCTTCTTTCCCACAATATTTTACCAGTCACAAAACTACAATCACAATGAATAATAAATACGTATTACTCAGAATAAAGATGGCAATCACTTCTCTTTCATCCATTTAATTTTCCATTTGGGATCCTCTTCAATCTTGGTTCCTCTGTATTTGGTGGCCATACATTACGTAATGACGAAAAACGGATTTGTATGCTCGGTTAATCAATCAATCAATCAATCAATCATTCGTGCTTACGATTCACTACGCTTCACAAAATTAATTGTTCATTAACGAAAACATGATAGACAATTCCTAGACAAACCAGGCTTTGTGACACACGATAAAGCGTGCTTACGTACAATCGGCGACAGAAAGAAATACAAAAAGGGGTTGATGGCGCTATTAAAGACAATCAGACATGCCGAAATAGTAATAACCACAACTTTCTCCAACGTTGATAATTCAACTTTGAATGTATGTGCAATCAACAAATATAAACAAAAGGGCGTCCAAGTCAGAACAAAAATTAACGTTAGTGTCAGAACAACTGGCCCAGAAACAGTTATTCTCGAAGTCTCGTTTTCGTAGTGTACTGTTTTCTTTCTTAGCTGGAATAATTTTATCCCATGAAATGCAACGGTGAAACTAAGTGGTGTGAAGAAACACAGAACGGAATATATGAGTACATACATTCCGCCTTTATCCTTGATGGTACAAAAGGCCGTGTTGGCACCATAAGTGACTTGTCCTGTCGCAGTTGTTGTATTGTGAGCAAATAGCACAAGCCATAGAATAACACATACCCAAGCCACCTTCCTGGCTGTCACATGACGTCTAGCAAATAATGGCTTTAGAAGAGTAAGGTAGCGTACAAAAGAAAACAAAGCCAGGTGGTAAGCGCTTAGTCCAGTCGTGGATAATATTATGGCATAGTATATTTACATATTACATCCGGAGTTTCAGGTATATCGAGCATGAACAAGCCAAAACACACACATAAATCTGCTGCAGCCAGACTCATCAATATTATATAGGTCGGAGACATCCGTAGACTTTTACAGCGTAAAACGGTCGCGATAAGACAAACGTTCCCTGTTATACCAATAAGAACCACTATGTGGAGGAAAATTCGTGCACCGCTCATAATTTCAAAGCATTTGGATGCCGGAGCCGCTGCTAGTAGAACGCCCATCAATATTGTCCATGGCATCGCTCTTGTATGTATCATTGTCCATAAATAGGCCCCTCTGGTTTGTCTCTGTTATATTCAGCATATTTAGCGATTTCCAGTAGTGAACTATTTACCTTCATGTGAATATTTGCAAGAGTATTGTACCTTCATGAACGACATTTCCAATCGTGGTCCCATGTTTGGATCATATTCCATATTATCTGTGCACGTCGCCAAAGAATTATTCCTCGACTAAAAGTTTAACAAAGTTAAACCTAATATTCCCACATCTTTGTACCCTGTAATCAGTGAACTGTTATATGGGAACAGATCACTTGCAATTCCTGATTCAATGACGAAGCGATATCTGTGAATCTCATTTCCTCATATCTGTGTGTCTAACCGTTTCTCTCCACATGCCCGATGGTATGAGTATCAATGTCCGTGGTAAATATCTCACAGAGTATGTTCTAGGCCATTTTTATCCATGCTGCGTGCATATTTCCTAGTTAGTTTTGTCCCAGTCCAGCAACAACGCTGGATATTCTTCATCTGCGGGAACATTGCCACGGGCTATGAGAACGATGTTGATGTGAAATATCTCCCTGTATCGATGAACACATGATACGAACAATAACATTCCTAAATTAACATTTTAGTTATGCAAATACAGCACAATATTGTTCCACTCTGGACAGTGCTCTCGCTATTTGCGAAGCAGTTGAAGCGAGCTTATTGTTAAATCTATTCCAGGGCTGTTCAAACACGATTAGTGCATGTTAGACCAAAGGTTATTGTACTTCCATCGCAATCAAAAACATCGACACGCGAGATTTTGATTGAGGATAATGCATGTAGGCCTGTTTATTTACAGTTGGTTTCGATCAGCTTGCAAGCGTCAGAAGCACCCACCGCCATTAGCTGTATTGTCTCAACGCGAGGTAATCTGATTTGAAACATGGCTGTGTATTGATTGCATAGTTCTCGAATATTTGCACTGAAACTTCTTTTTGTCATATGTGGAGGGATGAAGGTAGTGTAATGTGAATCAGAATTCAAAGATCCTGGGAATGAGGGTTACTGTGCAGTAACTGCAAATGTCTGGCCCTGAGAACTTCCGTCCTGAAGCAATCGCACAGGTGATGCTGAACAACCCAGGTGCAAAGGTTTCCACTGACGCATCAAGAACGGTATTTCTTTCAGAATGTTTCATTTTAGGAACTCACTCATTCAGTACCATTGCGGGTGAAGAGATGACAATTGTGTACTGAAAAATATTAAATGAACATGACATGTCCACCATTCTGTTTTGTTTCAGTGGGTTTATGGCGGATATTCTCGTGGGAAAGCTGGTTGTCGGGTTGTTATAAGATGATTGTCGGGTTGTGATAAATTGGTTTTCGGCCATGTGACTGTCACGCGAAAAAATGTTCTGTGATCACATGTGATTGCCTGTATATATATGTCATCCGTGATTTTGCTGTTTGGCAACGGATATTCAGGTGAGCCAACCAAATGATCGTCCATGTTTTAAGCGAGCGAGTTGGGCGAACGGGAATTATGCGATATTTTGGTTGGCAAGCTCAAGACACCCCCTACAATACTGCGCAGAAACAGGTGAAGTATTTATGACCTCCGTCTGACAAAGCACATTCACTTCAAAAAGCCCCAAAACTTTACTTTCACGTTGTGGGTACAGCATTTTGGTATTTTAACCGAATAACAGGTATCCATGGAAGTATATTGATTCACCATTTGAAATAATTACTCGCAAACTCAACTGCGTCGGTGAAACGAAATGTGTGCATTTTGCGATAGACGATGTTTTTTTCTGTTTATGCGTTATCTTATTATATCTATTCGTATGTCCGGCAGAAAGAGAATTTACAGGGCATTAAGTGCTATTTCTTTGATAGGCATTTATAAGTCGGCGTATATAACGCAATGCTATCCTATGGATAACAACGTCTTTATTTCTGTGGAGCTGACGTTTCGTTGGAGATACTTCCAACTTTTTTCAAAGCTAATGGATCATTAGCTTTGAAAACATTGGAAGTATCTTCAACAAAACGTCAGCTCCACAGCAATAAAGAAGTTGTCATCCATAGAATAGCATTGCGTTAGACAGTTAAATGTTCACTAGCAGAGATTGAAAGGAAAATGCGACTGTGGAATCGAAGGTACCGAAGATTTCCTCCGTGCAGAACTTATCAAAGATCATCTTTGCTGAATGTAGTTTTTCAGAAGTATTGTTGAATTTCCTCACGAACGCACATGATTGGCAAGATTTCTTTCATATACATTTGTAATTCGTGGTTATATATCGTATATCTGGTACTGACACTGTAATTTCAGGAGGTGACAGTTGCTCGACAAGTTCGGAACCGGAATTACAATCGGGACTGCTGGTCGATATTACTAAGGTGATAAATACAGATTATTACATGGTTCTTTTGATATCGTCCCGGTTATCAGCTCGAAATGGCCGAGGACTGATATCTGATATCAAACCAATCATGTTATAACCTTTTCATCACATACTGTTAAACACATATCTATCGATGACATGGTAAAAATCTAAAATGCCTTTTTGATAATGACGGCACTGTGACGTCATCTAGGCAGCGATGGAGCATGACCCAAGGGTATAGTGTTGTAGCTTTCAGTTAATTGACGCAAGGGGTAAGGAAATATTTAAAGTGAGTGGGGGGGGGGGGGAGCAAAATGCAACCCTGCATGGACAGGTGTTAAGCTTGGTAGGGGGCATAATCCCCCCCCGAGAATAAATAAGTTTAAATTCACATGCAAATATTACCAGTTCGATAAATCACCACGCGTGGTTTGTCGTCAAGGAGACAAATCTACAGAAGAGCGTTTATGTTTCTTTGGACGCACAATAAATTTAAAAGAAATAGTGTGTTATTATCACACAAATAAGAGATAGTTAATGCATGTATCGTCACCTCCATAATATATATTCATAGATATTTGAAAGTAGCATATCATAACTGGTATTATCTGGCTTAACAGGCGATTTTTAAAGCCATGCCGTGTCTGGCGATGATTTTTTATCGATGATGCCTATATCAAGCTTTGCCGCTGTACTTTACAAATACTGTCTCTTGCATGACCTAAGCAAAGCAGAGCTGAACTATGATGAAAATGAACAAGTATCATGGACAATAATAGCTTGAAAGTCAAATGAATTGGAGAATGAGAGTGACAGTCAGTGAAATATTCCACAAGGAAACAAATCTACCCTGTGCTCGCCTTGTTGAAAAAAACAGCTTTACGTTGCTAGTCCATGTACAAGTACGCTATTAGCTGAACTACAACAAGGAACAGCTAGACAGCAGATATGTAGGGGGAAGTGATATTTTCATATTTCACTTCGCTAAATCTCGGAGTTTTCTGAAGATGTTCAGATATATCAATTCGTTGTCACCAAAATGCAGGTCCATGAACATCTAAAAACGTCATGAAACCGCAGCCATACACTTGCCGTTTTCAACGGCATGAACATTTTTATCCATATCGTGTCTTGTCTTGGTATAATTGAGAATTTATTTCTTATCCTGACTATTCTACGATTCAAAGTATACTGATATCCCCTACATATATTATATTGCTGAGTATGGCATCTGCCGATACATGTATGTGTTTCAGATTTTACTTGCTTGATATGCCCGAAATTTCGGACGTGATCTGCAAAGTCTTCTATTTTAACATATTTTCCACTACTCGACTCAGCGCTTATCACTTGGCTCTGTTTTCTTTTGTGCGTTACCTTGCTATTCCAAAGCTGCTATTTGCCAGACGTCATTTGACGGACAAGAAGGTGGCGTGGATATGTGTAATTTTATAGCTTGTATTCTTTGCGTGCAATTAAATATCAATGTTACTGACAGGACAAGGTACCGTCCGTGATTATGCTAAAATTACCACGTGTGTGATCAAGGAAAATATCGGAGTCTACGTCCTCGCGTATTCCATCCTGTGTTTTTTTCATTTCACTGACTCTCTGCGTTGTATTCCATGGATTGAAAGTCTATAAGCTTAGACGGACATTGGTGAACTCCGAGAACCAAACCCCAAGAAAAACTGTTTCTGGAGGAGCTGTGCAGATAATAATGTCAGTCTTTGTTTTGTCCTGGATGCCCATGAATTTATTTATGATTATTGCCTATACATTCACAGTCCAAATGTCGGAATCGGCGTTTGCCACTAGGAGTCTCACAGGAGGTTTGATTTTCCTCAATAGTGCCATCAACCCTTTCTTGAATTTATTCATTTCATCAACTGCGAGAAAACGGTCGTTTTTCTTCGATTCAAAGTCAAGAATTTATATCAATTGTTTAACAATGGGTCTCTTTTCTAAAATGTCGAACAGTAATAAATCACAAAGCCGAACCAGTAACCTAACCTAAAAGAGGAAGGTGACGGTCTGTCGAAATCTAAGTTGACAGCCATTGTTCTGTTAAACACGGTATTCTCTGCCAAGACGCAGGTTTGCGAGCAAATTCCATTTTTCAAAAAATTATCAATTTTACTATATAATGGATGACCCCCACTAAATAGTTTTCTTACCCCTTGCGATAGGGGGCTGAGACTTACGACAGTATACCCTTGTGTCAAGCTTTACTAGAAAATGAAAAACATCCAAGATGGTGGCGCAGATAACGTCACAGTGACCTCATGTTAACAAAGGCAATTTTTTGGACGATTTTTCTTTCAGATTTTTTTATTTATGTGTCTATTTCACAAAAACTGCATGATTGATTAGTAAATAATAGACTGATGTGAAATAAAATAGCTTGTGTCCTCTTTTCCTCGCAGAAAAGCGGGAATTGTGAAGAAACAATGCGAAAACAGCACATTTCTTAAACCCCAGACGGTCGCCATTTTGAATTTACTCATGATTCTCTGATCGGTAAGTTACGCAAATAGGTTAGAAAGATTAAATAACCGTAATATGATAAACTACAAAGTCCCGAAGTATCGCTTTTTATTTTTTGTCGTTCCGGGGATAGGATAGAAAGTTTGGTATGGAGGGTCATAATGCTCCCCCCCCCCCCAGTGCCTGGTATCAAATGTGATCACGCATGCAGGACGTCTAGTCAAACAGCCGCAGCACGGCAACTCTCGGCTTTTGAATTGTCTGGAGACAATATGTCCGTTGTGCTAATTGTAATGTCTGGAATCCCGTTGAAAAAAATAATGATCTAATATTTACCTTGATGTTGCACTCTTTGAGTCCGGAAATCCACCAACAAAGAGAATGAACATAAGAAATACTCCCTCAGGTTTTTCGTTTGTATTCAGAAAAGCAAAAGACTTAGTATAAAGTTTTATGTTGTTAACGCTCAAAGTCAAAAGGGCCACAAAACGATATCGACTGACATTTGAAATGAGGCTTGCTGTTTTAAGTTTTCCGTGTACATTTTAGCATGGATTTCATGAAATATGTTGAATATGACATAAACATACATGTACCACGAGCAATAGTTGTTGATTTGGCCAGAGTACATGTGCATGTGTGTGTTTTTGTAGCTTGATATGCCCGAAATTTTGGATGCAATCTGGACAATCTCCTGTTTCAACGCTTATCATTTGGCTATGTTTTGCTTACTTAGGAGCATGTTGACTTTTCCTAATTTAAGCAGTCGTGTGGGACGATAACTTGACAACTTAACCAATTCCATCTGGTCTGTTCGCAAGGCAATTATTGTACCACATCTACTCAGTATATGTATCTGAGTCAGGATACCAATGGATATATCCATTCTGATTCAGGATATCAGTGGATACATCCATTTTGAGTCAGGATATCAAAGGATACATTCATTCTGAGTCAGGATATCAATGGATAAATCCATTCTGAGTCAGGAGATCTTATCAAACCATCTCCCGTACAATATACATACAGTCAGAAAATCAGTCAGTGAGATCGTTTTACTTTTTGTCATTTTATGCCGTTCTGGGTTTGCATGTTCACAGTAAAAAAAAATTCTAACTTTTTTTTCTCAAATTTTCTCTAAATGTATTGCCTGACGAATTATATTTGAGACAGTAAATTGATCGGAAGACAATCGGGTGTAACTGTGCCATAATTAAATCTTTCGAAGAGGGGCTCTCGGTAGCCGAGTGTCAAGAAATTATTTCTTTAAGAATTCTGTTCTGTGTTATCGATAGCTATCCTTCTAGCCGTCGTCTATTACAGAATTTCCGTGACCACAATCCGAAAACCTAACTCATATAACAGCATTAGCAGCAAAATCAACATATTCTAGTTCACTCAAGGGAGAAGCGGTCAACAGTTTTCAATGACGTCGTCAAGACATCATGATGTTCCAGATGCCAAAATCCGTACCGCTGATCAGTTCTCGATGCACTTGACTCTCTGATTTAGATTGTACAACCCCTGCTCCCAACAAACACACACATTGACGCCAATCATGCCATTATGTTTGTTGATTCATTCATGAATATATCCGACCAACTCGTATATCCATCTCATGTGCAAATAACAGCACGAATAATACACAGCTTTCTGCAATTAGAATTGTCAATAGCTGTAATTGCTGGTACTGTGATTAATGTTCGGAAGCTCGTCGAAAGCAGCAGTGAAGAAATACGTGTATTAACCGGTTAATATGCGCGTGTCAAGGTTACCCGATCAGTAAATCCTCACACCTGTTTGTCGTCATGGAGACACAGCTATACTGTATTGTTGCATTTGCTTAGACGCGACATAACTTCCACTACAAGCTCATTTCGAGTACTTTGCAAACAACGACAGCACTGTCTGTTGGGAAAAGGTTTTCCATGCACTTAACTAAGACCATATCAAATGGGCGTACCATCATATTCCAGACATGGGTTCATAGATATTTTAAAGCATCATATCACATGATCATATTTTTAATGTTATATCTGACCGTAGCTGACAATCAGAAAGCTGGTGATGACGAAGCACGTCTAACGTTGCCACTATACTGTGCCAAGCCCCTCCAGATGAGCTGTATGAATGTGCTACTCGAAACAAAGAAGAACTGAACTATGCTGCAAATGAGAAAATCGCAGCTTTGGAAGCAGAATTTATTGAAAGTGCTCTATTTTATATGAAAACATATTCACCACACGCGCTACTCAGTTCCTAAACAGCTGGACACGTTGTTAATGAATATACCAGAACTAGCCAAACTAAGATGAGCTGAACCAAAAGATAGGGTAACTGCGGAAGGGAATGATGTTTTCATTGCTGAATACAGACAATTCTGAACGAGTTCGAGCGTATAATTTCATTGTTAACCGAACACGCAAGAGAATACAAAATTTAAGGAATGGGTTTGAATGTATAAGTTCATGGTTGGTAATATTCAACCTGCCAAGAGAGAAAACCCAATATTCAAGGAAAATACGTGCGTCTATATCTGTTTTAATAATCAACGTCATCCCGATTTTACAGACCAGATTGTATATGTTCATCATCCCGATTTTACAGACCAGATTGTATATGTTCATCAACCGGTGACTCAATCTTATCATGAAAAGACGATTGAAAATGTCAAAATTTGAAGGTAAAATATGCCTTTAAGCATTCACAGGAGGATCAGTTATTCGCCATTTTACACGAAATATGCTGAACGTGACAGACGTAGACCCCGGAGAAGAGCTTGTCGGCATTGCCCCATACGAGATTGTGAATAATTTGAGCAGTCATTCCAACAATACCAAACTCAACAGCCAAACAGAATACATTCTCATCGGCCTCAACATTTGTATCAACATCGTGTGTTGCATTGGTATAATTGGGAATTTGTTTCTTATCCTGACTATTTTACGACTTAAAAGTCTACGGATGTCCCCTACATATATTATATTGTTAAGTCTGGCGTTGGCAGATGGATGTGTGTGTTCTAGCTGGTATTTCGTATTTATACCCGACATTCCGGATGCAATTTGCAAACTGTACTTTATCAACATATATTCGACGGCCGGACTCAGTGCTTACCACTTGGCTCTGTTTTCTTTGGTACGTTACCTGACTCTTCTAAAGCCGTTCTTTGCCAGACGTCATTTGGCAGCCAAGAAGGTGGCGTGGTTATGTGTTATTCTATGGATTCTGTTGTATGCGTACAATTCAACAGCAATGCTCTGGACAGGACGAGGTACTTTCAGAAATAATGCCACCGAGATTTCGTGTATCATAAAGAATAATAGCGGAGTTTACATCATCGTATATTTCATTCTCTGTTTCTTCATCCCTCTGATTGTCGTCGTTACATTCCATGGAATTAAAGTATATAAGCTTGGCAAGAGATTGGTCAACTCTGAGAACGAAACTCCGAGAAAAACTGTTTCTGGACGAGCTGTGTTGGCAATGACGTCAATCTTTGTTTTATCCTGGACACCGCCGAATATCTTCGCGATGATTGTCTTTGCGTTCCATGTACAACTACCACCGTCGGATTTTACCATTGGAGCTCTCACAATAGGCCTGATTTTCCTTAATAGTGCCATCAACCCCTTCTTGTATTTCTTCATGTCGCCAACTGTGAGAAAAAGTGCGTTTTCGTTCGATTCAAATCCGAATATTTCCGTGAATTGTTTACCAATGAATGTTTTTCACAGATCGGACAGTAATGAATCACAGAGATGAACCGGTAATGTAAAAGAAACTTGTCCAGTTGAAAACAAAATGCTTCGATATTGCGCAGGTTTATGATCAAGTTAAATATTTACATCATTTTGATTATTTACACCATTAGAAACTTCAAATTTAATTGCAAAGTATATTTACAACTGTTTTGAAAAACGAAAAACGGTAACACTAAAAGTTTCTGGTCATCAGTCATGTTAGTTCTCTATATCGCATCCCGTTGTATTCTAGTCAGATATCATATAAGCAGATGTTCATTTCTGATATAAGTATTGGGAAACATAAAATTGACTACTTGTACGAGTAGTCTCCCCTATATATTGGTAGCTTCTGTGACAGTATTAAATGTTGATCTTAATGTTCTGGGGACGAGTTGTCTCCCCCTCCATGTTTTCGATCCATTTTAGATGTTTATACAATAAAGGAACTGAATTGAATTAAATTTTGAATTAGTAGATGGGTTATATCTACGATGCTACTTGAGTATAAATATACTATATTAGGTGTAGTGAAACACGGAAATTAATTACCACACAAATGTGACACTGGGAGAACATCATTTATCTTGGCACCTCTATTGTGCTTACTATATGTAAATGCAGGACTGTGGTGAGTAATGAAACAAGTGAGAAATCACTACATTGTAGTCAAAACCTGCGGCAGTGGCAATAATACAGTGAAAGACATATCAGCGGAGGTAGTGGTAATTGTAGAAAAAAAGTGCCATCTGCAAGTGTTTTCATGCCAAGGGAAGTAATTTTCAACTTCTAACCCACAATTGTAGGAATTGACTAATAGATTTGACACAATATATATATATTCGCTTTCTTCGTTCAAAATCCAACGATGTTGACTGGTCCGTGCCGTCTATACTGAATTGACAGACGAAGTCACAATAATCGCGTTGGCAATGTCTTGGTACAAGTATCGTGAATTCCAAGTTTCAAAACATTCCGTTCACCCGTTGATTTTTGCAAATCAAAAAGGCTTTCAAATATTTGGAAATCCAAACAAATTTCAAGGATTTAGTCATAGCGCGAACATCTACGCGCTTCAGTCTCCCTTCTCGCTTACTTTGCCGAGCAAAATGGAAAATTTATATTTCCGTCAAAGTTAATTTTCAATGAATTTATTATCAGATCTATCACTTTGATCTGTGAAACTATGGAATGGGGTTGAAGGCTTTATCGAACTGTTCAAGATTACAACACATAATGACATTTTTCACGATTCAAATTGAGGCCTGTGACAGTCTTGATATTCGATTAGAATAATAAATTAAGTTTCTGCATTTATGTGCGTTATCATCTGCAAACTAAATACGGTACCTCGACACTCTTTTCCATGCAGCAAGCCAATATCAATTACAATCGTCTAGTCCGTCAATCATAATCCAGCCGTCGTCCATTAGAGAATATCCGCGTCCATAATCCAAAGACCTATTCCATTTTCCATATAACAGTATTAGCACCAAATTCAAAAAGACAATCATAGTATACATAAACATAGGCTTGTTTCCTGCAAGAGAGAAGCGGTCAACAGTTTTCAATGATGCCGGCAAGACATCATGATGTTCCAAAAATATCAAATCCGTATCGCTGATCAGTATTCTTAATCCATTATATTCGTTATAGAGTCGTCATCTAAAAAAAGATGTATCTCAGTCACGCTTTGATTATGACTGTTCATATGAGTACCATGAGGATCTTGAAGTACATGGGTTCATACGGCCCCTAGCCCCGGGTTAAGCGGAATTAGACACAAGTTACGAAACGTAGCGCCATAGATCTTGCACGCTACGTTCGTATTTTGCTATCAGCATGCGATATGTATCGCCAAATTTGAGAAACTTTGAGTGTAGGCGCTTGGTGGAATAGCCCTGTTTTTAAGTTTCTGCACCAATGTTTTGTGACGTTGATTAAAATCGTCACATTTAACACAGGATCTAGCAAATGCTACTAAGCGAGATATGTATACGCCATATGCAGGTCCCACTGGAATATTACTATCCAGAAAGGGATAATTTACGATGTCGAAATTGTAATCATCTCTTTTGTCATAAAGTCGACGAGAGAGAATGCCCGCTTCATTTTTATAGAGATATAGATCTAAATATGATGTGCCTGTAGGGCTATCTGTAGTTTCCTTCAAATCCAGTGAAGGTGGATATATATCCTTCACTGCGTCATTTATATAGCGATTATCCACAGCGAAAAGATCGTCTATATAGCGTTTGGTGAATGAGAAGGAACAGGCTTTGAATGGATCGGTTTTTGAAAGCGCCTGCATATAGTCATATTCATAAGAGAACAGATACAGGTCAGCCAACAGGGGTGCACAATTAGTACCCATTGGAATACCTATATGCTGCTGATATATTGTGTTGCCAAATTTCACATAGATATTTTTAATGAGAAATTCAAGCAACTCTATAAACAATGAAACATCCCATGAATGATATCTCTTGTATGTAGTAGAGCTAAAGAATGCTTTATGGCTTCTGACATTAATATATCTACGATCAGTTTTCTTGAACACAGATACTATTAATGAACTCAGACGGTCAATAAGGTCCTGATGAGGGATTATAGTATAGAGAGTCGAGAAATCCCATGTGGATACATGTCTGTACGGTATGTGACCTTTAGCATCAAGTTCTTCCGTAAGACATTTTGAGTTTTTCAATATCCACATACATTCAACGCCTGAGTTCTTAGAAATAATGGCGCAATACCTTTCCCAAAATGCTTTTACCTCCTGAAGGGCCCTCGTCAATAGGGTTGAAAGAAGCTTGGT
The DNA here is from genome assembly GCA_036873755.1 of Hanleya hanleyi. NCBI lineage: Eukaryota > Metazoa > Mollusca > Polyplacophora > Lepidopleurida > Hanleyidae > Hanleya > Hanleya hanleyi. The sequence goes on from JAVTVY010020156.1 coordinate 68,004, forward strand.
GGTGCAACTTCTAGAACCAGCTATGAATCTAGCTTTGTATGGTGATTTATGCATTTTGGGAGTCCAGTATAGTTTTGGTATGTCGTTATGATTGGTTGGAAGACAAATACCTCTTTCCCTGAGAAACTTTTTGTGATTGTTAAATAAATCTTCCAGAGTAAATGCAGTTTGGGAGTAACACTACTGCATGATTAGCCATTAAAATACCATTAATGAGGAGCATTAAACTGTGGTTAAAATACCATTAAAAAAGAGGTTAAAATAGCATTAAAAAGCCATTAAAGGAGACACAGTGCTAGATTTAATGGCCATTAATTTATGCAAAATCAAAAAAACACTTTAATGCCCATTAAATAGGCATGGATATTTCACAATTTTAATACTTTAATGGCTAGATAATGACCATTACAATTCATTCATTAATTTAATTATATTTTAATGGTTCCCCACTGTAATTTATGTGATTTTAATGGCCATCATCTGTACCGTGAAAAGAAAAGTGAAAAAATTAATGGCCTTTTTAAGGGCTTCAGCTGATTTTAATGGCTTTTTAAGGTGAATTTAATGCCCAGTGCATACAGTCGTGTAAGTAGACGTATTTGATGAAGGTATGTCTACACTCAATTCTTTAACCAGCACCTGGTAATAGTAATATTTACATATGAATATTATATTATTCTATACAAATGGTTGCCTATTTCATCCTTAGGAGATATCACCTCATACGACATGTTTGGTTAAACCTTTTCGAAGGTTGATAATTTTATTAATTTTTTTTTTAAATCAAATTCTGCAAATAGGAAACATTTCTTGTCAGTATCTATGGATATCTCCCTATAATCAATTCGCGAATATGTTTGTCTTTAAGTCATTCGGAAGGCGATTTAAGTGCGAAATTTCAGGGTTAGTTCACTAAACAAGGTCTGTGTGTATAAGAGAATCATGTCGAATTCTCGTTATTATCTTTTGGTACATCAAATTATTGCATTCGCGAAAATGACTTCCAAGTCAATATTATAGGTATCTAAGTATCAAAATAAATTTAAAAAACTCTCAAGGAAATCAAGGTCCTAGCTTTTGACAACGAGGTCAAATAGATCGCTTTTATGGTCAGTATCTGCTAATATATGACGTAATTTCATTCGTAAAACTGATTGACAAAGTAACACAAATTGTGAAGTGTATAACCAGTAAATTCTAGCAGAAATGGGCTCTGACTTGAGAGAATGATGTCAAATGCAACATGTTTCTGCCCATTGTCTGCTGATACACATAAGTATTGATTTTACGGAAGTGATTAATGCAATTCTAAAGGGATTATGAGTGCGGAAGAGGACGAGCACATCATTACCAGCGAAGCAAGGCCCTGGCTTGCGAGAATGAGGATAGAGGGACTGTCTTCCGAAAGAGGATCATTCGAAATAGCTATGTGCCAAATTTCATGCTTCTAACCGAAAGTACACAATATAACTGTACAACTATGATGTACTGTTCGCGCATAGGGTTGTCGGACTCATTAAATACTACATAGTCATTTATGTATTATAAAACCGTTTGCGCATAAAGTCAGTTTTGAGTATTATCAATGAGTCGATATAGCTAAGACATTAAGTGCAAGTCCAGGGATTGGAGGGTCATTGTTTCGATTCCCACAGAGGGTTAAGTTATTCTTCCTTTCAAAACATATTTCCATATATGCGAATTGCTTCAGGGTAAAGTTAAACATCTTTATTCGGTGAAAGTTGCTGAGTTGTTCCGCTTACTTCTGAAACGTAATTGTTGCGTTTGTTTTTATGATGCATGATCTATAATTTGATACCAAGTATTATTCAATGTTAATCATAATGATAATGCGTTACTTGTTATGCTTCTTCGCCAATTTGTGTTTTATATAGATAGGGTAGATAAAATGATTACTAGAAGAAGTGAACGTATTTTTCTACTTTCTAAGACAGTCGCCTGTGACTGTATGCAAATTAGCTGAACCACTGACAAGGTTGCGGCTCATCTCCTTTGGTATATAAGAAATCCAAGGATCTTAAATTGTATATACATGTGCATACTGTTCAATGAAAATGGTAATATCTGAAGACAGTGACTGATGTGACGGCCGACAGCTTTTAAGCGACTGACGTAAGAGAATTGAAGTCTGAACGGAAATCACCGAAGCAATAATTCATTCCACCGAATATAGTTGCAAATGAATTCAAACGCACTTGAAGACAGTGTTGTCATGTGAGGTTGAAAAGAAAAGTGTGGCAGAGATCACACTCTCTTAGCGCATGCGCATTTCAAAAAGTCACAAGAACAACAACAACAACGCGAGCCTCCCGTAGACCTGCGTGCCGCAGGTAAAAATGTCTTCGCCGTTATGTACAACAAGTCCCGATTTCGCGTAATGTTAAAGATAAAAATCGGAGACTATTCCACAAAGTTAGTGCTTAGTGTCGAAACTATAAAGGTACCATACAATATTAATTTACTGGCTTGGAAAAAAGTCGAAGTCAATGTGAAACAATAGGTTTGTAGCTCTACAGATCTCATCTGATTCATCACGGAGGAACACATCTGAAAATATATCTATATATACCACACACACTAAATATAAAAATATAACTACTGAGAAACCACTACTTTGAAATGGCCTATATCTCAAGTTTTAATTATTCAAATCAAATGTTGCGACGCTTTCTCTTTCCGCGTTAGCTTTTCACGAGATTTGCAAACTACAGCATCTGGACCGATCCTCTCTCTTTCAGGAAACTAGCCTAGTTGAATGTATGCTCTTATTTGTTCTTTCAATTTGGTGTCAATGCAATTATCTCAGTCAGGTCTTTGAATTATGGACGCGGAAATTCCTTAATGGACGACGACTGAGCTTTGCATGACGGACTAGACTTTCATTCCGAAACTCGCAGCATGCTCTGCTTTGTCCAGGCCATTTTAGATATGCATGGGCCTTTACTGTTTGGCTCAATAAAACAGGTCGGAATTAGCGATCTCCATGACAGTTTCAACGGAGGGGACATACCCTTCTCCATTGCCAATGTCTTCGCGGGAATTTACGTCATTTAAAAGAAGCCAGATGATTACAGGATGCATTCTACACCCAAATGATGTGCGGCTAAAAAACAGGCTCTGATTATCGATGTAAAATATTTAAGAAAAACCCTGTAAAAGTATCTTTTCTAAATGGGCACAGTCGTGCTATTATTCCAGAAGAGTTGTGCGCTATTGAAAATGAAAAGGAATAACGTGCAACCCTCCTTAAGCCTTCTTTAACTTTTCTGAAAAACTTCATAAGATATATGAATTTTTGTCAAATTCTTCCCACAACCCAGAGAAAACGTATAAAATGATTTTGTTTTTCTGTTTTTATGTATGTTAAAGTGTTTCCCGTCCAAAGGACAATTTAAAATGGCGGAAGAAAAAAACAGGCGGTCGGTTGGTATACCAGAGATTAAGAAATTGAACAAGAAGACTTTCTGAAAATGGAGACCCGTGCTCTCTTCAATGTGGAAAGATGAACTCATAAATCATGATTTTCTCAGAAAGCCCCAGACTGCCAGATGATTCAAGCCTTTCATTTATTGAAATCCAGAGGAAAAACATCCAAATTATTAAATTAACTGACTGTTTCATATTTGAACCCAGGAAAGTATTACATAGGCTGATTTTTAATCAGATATATAGACTTGTCCATGAACGGTCTTTCATTCAGTCTCATGCTTGTCTATGCAGTACCATGAACTCTGGTATAAATTGACTTTTATGTAGGATAGCATAAGGATAGGATACATGTAGATATACCATTTAATACTTGCCGTAAGTATTTTAATGTTGTATATTACACAAACAAACTGTAAATATCAATGCAATACTGTTTGTTACAATGTATATATATTTCACTTTCTCTTTTCCTCCTGTTCCACCAATTTGGGATTGAGTAACTGGTTTCAGTACATAGAATGAAGAATATAATTCATGCTTACAGTGAGCTTCCCTATTATGCGTAGGACCTCCAGCCAATCAAAATGCATTATATTCCTATTATTGTGTATGTATTCTTCCTATTATGTATGTTTGTTAACAGAATTTTGCAAAATCCTGTACAAAACACGGCACATGAGACTGCAAAAGGAAAAAATTACGTACATCACTTCTTTCAAGTTGGTTTCAGGAAACAGATGTATGATTATTGTGATTGGTGTGAATTGGTGTTCTACAAATAACAAGCCTGGAATAAAAAGTAGGCCTACTGTTTGGCAGACTCCCCTCAACCAATTATTTTCATATGCCCGTCGATGGATGACGTTGTATGTTGTGATCATAATTTATGTCCATCTGTTTTCTTTTCCATCTCCAGTTCCAGGCCATGGATTAGTTATACTATATTAATATTGAAGTCAACAGATCGAAGGTTAAGGTCACTGTGTGAGAGAATCAGTAAATCATTCAAAGTTGTGATGTTTATAATGCTTTGAGTACAGTTCAGAGATGTGGATTATGATGGTGAAGAAGACTATTGAGTTGGAAAACCCTTGGCCAGTTTTGGTCAAATTGTATTGTTGGTATTGTCGATCTCGTCCGTTTGTCTTTCCTGAGTGTCCATCTTGCTTGTTAACACTATCTCTAGAAGGGTAAATACCAACAAGCTACTTCTTCCCCATGTCACAATCTACATCTCTAAACTGTAGACCCTACTTCTAGCATAAACCTAACGATATTGAATGATTTACTGGTTTTCGGCCATCATGACCTTCAAACTTGATCTCAAATTAAATATGGTTCCTCTTTGCCTCATGGGTAATATATCATACAGACATCAATAGCTCATGGACAGACAGAACTCACTATCACGTAATATGACTTCATCTCATGACAGGTATATTATCACTGAGGAATTACATTTTTTTTGGCCTCAATTCCAATGTGACATATCACAGATGTCGTCCTACATCTTATTAGTCCGACGCTTGTTATATTTAACAATTTGAATGTGACGTTAGATTTGCTTTAAATTTAAATCCCTTCCCACATGTCTCACAGACATGTTACCTTTCATTGGAATGTTTAAATTGGACATGCCTTGTTACTTAAGCTTTCCGCATGCTTGTATGTAAGCAAGACCCACATGTGTACAGTTGTGGGGATTCCTGGTGCAATATATTATACAGTTCTAGCTCTCATTTTGTTGTGAATTTCTTGTTGCACACATCACATTGTATAACATTCCTTTGGATGTGTCTGTTCGGGTCTTTTAGGTTTGTCATTGTATGATATGGCTTCCCACAGTATGTTCCTTTGCATGTGCTCGCATGCCACGATATGTTTCGAATGTTTCTGTACAAATCCTACATTTTTATACACAGTAGCCTTCATGAATTTTAGCTATATGTTCCTCAACTCACTGAACAAATAACTGAGCAAACAAATTCAGTGCACGTGGAATGAAATTCTTTGTTATGCTTTCCAGTAGGTAGTCTCAAGCTGTGTTTCGTTTTCAGGCCCCGATCACGAACTCCACATTTATAGCAACAATCGGTATCATCGTGCTCAAAATTTCTTGCTGATACATCGTCATCCTCAATATTATGAACTGAAAATAAATATGAGAATTATATTTACATGACCAAGTGAAGAATATGGTTTTGTCTATCAGTGGATTTCCATACATGTTAATTCCATAACTTGGGCCAAAAATGCTCTTAGGCCCGTCTGGGATTCCCACCCTTTCTGGGGCAGGGGCCCCATGCACCCACTTTCCCACGCATATATTAGCAACTTATGAATTAAGTTATAACTTGAGTAGGATAAATGCAACCAAATCGTGATAGTACTGTTCATTTTCAGATCGAAATCATCTAACTATAATGACCCATTCCTTAAAACACACCAGGGATCTAAATCCCAGCTGACATACACACCTCGTGAATAAATAGCCCAGTGTTAACTTCATCGCCCATTTCATCGCTCATTCCATCACCGATGACTTGGTGGAACGTACTGGAATATAAAAAAAATATATTCATCGGGTTCAATCAAACTCATTTTCTCACTATATTTCAACTCTGCAACAGATCATTGATTTATTCATATTATTTTGACACTGTGACAATACTACTCTATAATGCTGTTTTTAATCGTATGACCATTCAAGATGGATTGAAATGTGTATTTTCTGAGAGAAAAGCTTGTTTTACAAATTTTACGATGGGAGACAACTACCAAACTCTGGGTGAAAAACTAAAGTTTGACAAACTGACGATGATCTACAGTCATGGTCTCACGATTTATGAACAAATTACTGATATTGCCACTTGCAGTTGAAGTTTGCTAGAGCGGCAGTGACGTTTCATTCAATAGACATGATAGCTTTATCAAATTCGGTATATTACGGCCAAGCCATGAAAAAGAAAATTTTACCAGAAGTCCCTGATCGTCACACTCCGCCATCTTGTTGCTGACTTTCTCTCCTAGAGTTGATGTCCGTGATTCAGATAACTTCCTTTGGCATCCGTACTGTGATGTTTTATCGACAGAGAATGGCTTTACAATACGAGTGTTTTTCCTTCAGCTATACATGGCTTTCTTTCCTATTCGGATGCCTTTCTCTCCTAAATAGCTTCTCTTTCTTCAGGGACAGATGGTTTTTATTCAGTTTTGAAGCTTTTCCTTCCGGAGATTAGGTAGCCCGCTAAAGTGCTGTGATAGTGGCCATACCACTTTAAATTTGCTTCCGACGCCCCTGCATAATGCGATTTCAGACCCTCTATCTGAACTTATGTGAGACGGCTGTTTCAATCTTTATGGGATGTGAATAATAAACTTCATGATTTCAAAACAACTGTAGGCTATACTCATCTGAACAGTCAGAAACGTTTCGATCAAACCATGATCAGGCGATGTAGAATCAGCCATACACGATTAACTCACGAACATTTACTTAAAAAAGAGCCAGTCCCAAGGTGTATTCCATGCCATGATGATATCACTGCGACACATATTCTTATCGAATACATAGAATTTAAGATTGTAAGAAATGCTTTTTATTGAGCGACTACGTTGGAAGATGTTTTTAATCGGGTGAGGCCGTGAGAGAAGATTGCATCTTGAGTTATTTGAGAGAAATCGGTGTGTTACATAATTTTTGGCTTGAGTAATTGTGTTTGATCGTCGCTATAGGTGAATTATTGCTGAACGCGATATTAAACCTTAAATCTCTATCCGCGCTATATATTAACACAATGCCTTCGAGGACCAAAAAGCCCCGTATGACAATGTTATAATCAACACAGCGCCATCTATCCACGCAAGGAAAATAGTGATGTACGTCACAGAGCCAAGACAGGCTGGCTGACCAAGGCAAGAAAGAAAAAACTCCTGCCTCCTGGAAAGATTTTAATTCGAACAAACAAAAAGATATTCAATACAGCGCCCTCTATCTACACCAGGAAAATGTTGATCTAGGTAATCCCAGCCGGGCTGACCAAGACATCAAAAAACAAAACAAAGCAAAACTACCGCCTAGGGAGCCCCACGAAAGATTAAATCGAACAAACAAAAAGATAATAACAGTTGAAAACAGTTTTACAAAGAGCCCGCGCTATATATCAACACAGTGCTTTCGAAGACCCAAAAACCCCGTATGACAATGTTATATTCAAAACAGCGCCCTCTATCTACACCAGGAAATTGGCGATCAAAAAAAAAAACAAACAAACAAACAAAACCCACCGCGAACAGCGAAAATCTGACGAATCAACTCCAAAATTCACCATGCACAAATGCCAAAAACGTTCACGAAAAGTACTACACAAGAAATCTGGAATAATACTAGCTTTAAACCCCCAAGGCACGGCGCATCACGTTGGGCACACCGGTTCTCGTCAGATCACCGAAGTTAAGCAGCGTTGAGCTCGGTCAATACTTGGATGGGTGACCGGGTGCTGTACTGACTGGGCTGATCAGTGTCCAGAATAATAGGAACTGTGGACACTCTCGTGTTCTGGCACATGTAGACACCGTCGTGATATGACTGAAACAATGTTGAAAACGACGTTAAATCCTACTCACTCACTCACTTTAAACCCCCAAAATAGAGGCAGTTAATGCACCCCGTGACAATTTGTCGTCTGTATCAATAAATATACAAGATAACCATAATAAACTATATATTTTATGAAAGCGTACATCGTAGGAATTCTAACTATATGATTTGTATAACCGACGCTGCTACTGTGTAGAAAATATTCCAATTTAAAAAATTGAAATGAAAACAATAGCGTCCATTTTCAATTGAAATTTCATGAAAACTGTTGGTCTTGTTTCAACTTTGATGGTAACCTTGATAGGAGACAATTCGAACTGGTAAACTCTATCTCATTTTTTTTTTTTTTAATTTTTGCCTGGCTTTGTTTTTACAGCTATTTTACTAAAATAAATTGGAAAAACCGTACTATTTTACGGTCGTTTGTCTTAAAAGTTGAATAATTAAAAAAAACTAATCCGAATTTACAAAAAGTGAGATAGCGTTTACTAGATCACCTTATAAGTAACAAGCATGCCACATTTCAAAAGCGTAGCATGGATACTTTTCGAGAAATAAACGTTTAAATCTCGGATTTTGTACAAAAATGAAAGGCTAGAAATCAGGCAAAATGTGTCCAGCTATACATCTGATGAATTAATTCAAGTTTTTTGCTTGAATTCTATTGTTAAATACAATGGGACCTGCTCGAATTCCTGTTTATTCTGGTTAACTATTACACTACGTTTTTTCATCAAGGCAGTTTAAAGTCCAATTTAAACTTAAAAAAACTTTCTCAACTGAGAATTGTTCACACCTGTGTAGATCACTTCACGGCGGGTGTCTGAGTGAAGTGTCACTGTTATAATTAGAATCAAAAAATCAAAAATACGGATGTTTGCATGGTTTTGATAAGAAGGGGGTAGATTAATGTAAATAAGTAGGACTAATAGATAATTAGCTTACCATAACACTGCGGAAATGAGTTTTGGAAAGGGAGATTTAACAGACAAAAATAATAGTAGCCAAGCCCAAGCTAAGTCAATTTGTTTAATTGTTCCAGTGCCTCGGAAACTAAATTTTTAATCCTAATATTGAAGCACTTCTACTTATAATTTTGATTTCATTTTTTTTACCAAATGTTAGAGGAAATAGTGAATATTTGAATGAAGAAATAAAAAAAGACCAAGTTTGACTCTCCAAGGGGACAGCTATCCTTAAGCTAACACAAAACAAACAATTTTTTTTCAAATATTCTTTTAAAATTCCAATTGGGAATTCATTCGTGATACAATAATATGTCCTAAATATTTCTAATATGTTGAGCAATATTTGAACCCGCTCCATGTTATAAAAATAGAGGGGAAATTATGAGAATGAACCAAATCCCAGACGGTGTCCTACGTGCTGGGCACCTGTCGCCGACACCGGGACAGAACGGCATTTTTCAGGGACTAATGTGGAACGAACCCATCATTTAGCAAGTTCTTTCTTCTGACATTTGCTACCCTTCATCCACAGCTAAAGGACTTAAAGGACGTTTGGTGTCCGAGCGTCCGGTCCACCCAGTCCCGCAATCAATTCTGTATAAAACCCTCCCTGTTATGCATCTACGTTATTCAGTGAATATTAAGCGAACAAAAAACAAACATTAAATATTTTAACAAATTTAAATGGGATTTCATTCATTGATACAATAATATGTCGTAAATATTTCTGATATAATTTCGCATTTGCCGTATGCTCCCTGGTAAAACTGACACGGCCTGTACAGCGCCACGAGCGTCATGGGCCCTGCTTAGTCAAGGACTTTCGGCGCTCGGACTTACCAACATATGAGTGCTTAGGTGATTTTTCCTTAAGTGGTTTTTCTCATGTGTACAGTACACACTTGAGTGGTATTTTTTGTGTTGGTATAGAACAGGGTTAAGTGGAAAGTTGTCAAATGTTTAAGTGGTCACCATGGTGCCCAAGCTTTAAGGGGTGTACACGCTCATCCAGGTCTTCCGTGGAAAGTTGTCCAAACAGATCATATGTTTGAGTGGTCACCAAGGTGCCCAAGTTTTAAGGGGTTTACACGCTCATCCAGGTCTTCCGTGGAAAGTTGTCCAAACAGATCATATGTTTGAGTGGTCACCATGGTGCCCAAGTTTTAAGGGGTTTACACGCTCATCCAGGTCTTCCGTGGAAAGTTGTCCAAACAGATCATATGTTTGAGTGGTCACCATGGTGCCCAAGTTTTAAGGGGTTTACACCCTCATCCAGGTCTCCCGTGGAAAGTTGTCCAAACAGATCATATGTGTGAGTGGTCACCATGGTGCCCAAGTTTTAAGGGGTTTACACGCTCATCCAGGTCTTCCGTGGAAAGTTGTCCAAACAGATCATATGTTTGAGTGGTCACCATGGTGCCCAAGTTTTAAGGGGTTTACACGCTCATCCAGGTCTTCCGTGGAAAGTTGTCCAAACAGATCATATGTTTAAGTGGTCACCATGGTGCCCAAGTTTTAAGGGGTTTACACGCTCATCCAGGTTTTCCGTGGAAAGTTGTCCAAACAGATCATATGTTTAAGTGGTCACCATGGTGCCCAAGTTTTAAGGGGTTTACACGCTCATCCAGGTCTTCCGTGGAAAGTTGTCCAAACAGATCATATGTTTGAGTGGTCACCATGGTGCCCAAGTTTTAAGGGGTTTACACGCTCATCCAGGTCTTCCGTGGAAAGTTGCCCAAACAGATCATATGTTTGAGTGGTCACCATGGTGCCCAAGTTTTAAGGGGTTTACACGCTCATCCAGGTCTTCCGTGGAAAGTTGTCCAAACAGATCATATGTTTGAGTGGCCACCATGGTGCCCAAGTTTTAAGGGGTTTACACGCTCATCCAGGTCTCCCGTGGAAAGTTGTCCAAACAGATCATATGTTTGAGTGGTCACCATGGTGCCCAAGTTTTAAGGGGTTTACACGCTCATCCAGGTCTTCCGTGGAAAGTTGTCCAAACAGATCATATGTTTGAGTGGTCACCATGGTGCCCAAGTTTTAAGGGGTTTACACGCTCATCCAGGTCTTCCGTGGAAAGTTGTCCAAACAGATCATATGTTTGAGTGGTCACCATGGTGCCCAAGTTTTAAGGGGTTTACACGCTCATCCAGGTCATCCGTGGAAAGTTGTCCAAACAGATCATTTGGTTAAGTGGTCACCATGGTGCCCAAGTTTTAAGGGGTTTACACGCTCATCCAGGTCTTCCGTGGGAAGTTGTCCAAACAGATCATATGTTTGAGTGGTCACCATGGTGCCCAAGTTTTAAGGGGTTTACACGCTCATCCAGGTCTTCCGTGGAAAGTTGTCCAAACAGATCATATGTTTGAGTGGTCACCATGGTGCCCAAGTTTTAAGGGGTTTACACGCTCATCCAGGTCTCCCGTGGATATTTGTCCAAACAGATCATATGTTTGAGTGGTCACCATGGTGCCCAAGTTTTAAGGGGTTTACACGCTCATCCAGGTCTTCCGTGGAAAGTTGTCCAAACAGATCATATGTTTAAGTGGTCACCATGGTACCCAAGTTTTAAGGGTTTTTTACGCTCATCCAGGTCTTCAGTGGAAACTTGTTTGAATGCTACCTAGTGTTCACCATGGTACCCAGAAAGTGGGTTACAGCCTTACTGTTTCACTATTCGGGGGCGCCGTTGGGCACTTATCTCGACAGGTGCGGTTTTTCAGGCGCGTAGAGAGAAATGATCAGCTAAGTAAGAGAGCCTGAACACTTTATAGGTTGCTGAAAAATCCACCACAGAAAAGCAAAGGGCGGCTCATGGCATACCGGAGCCGGCTGAGGTACGACATGTATACTTGGCCAAGATGGACAGACACACCATAACAATACCCCTCCGCCCAGCTCCTGAGGGGTGAAAAACCTGAATTCATTGCTGGCAGGGTTTGTGATATGGCACAGTAATCTTCAGCCAATTAAACCTTTCTCTTTAATAACCAACGCTCATCCAGGTCTCCCGTGGAAAGTTGTCCAAACAGATCATATGTTTGAGTGGTCACCATGGTGCCCAAGTTTTAAGGGGTTTACACGCTCATCCAGGTCTTCCGTGGAAAGTTGTCCAAACAGATCATATGTTTGAGTGGACACCATGGTGCCCAAGTTTTAAGGGGTTTACACGCTCATCCAGGTCTTCCGTGGAAAGTTGTCCAAACAGATCATATGTTTGAGTGGTCACCATGGCGCCCAAGTTTTAAGGGGTTTACACGCTCATCCAGGTCTTCCGTGGAAAGTTGTCCAAACAGATCATATGTTTGAGTGGTCACCATGGTGCCCAAGTTTTAAGGGGTTTACACGCTCATCCAGGTCTTCCGTGGAAAGTTGTCCAAACAGATCATATGTTTAAGTGGTCACCATGGTACCCAAGTTTTAAGGGGTTTTTACGCTCATCCAGGTCTTCAGTGGAAACTTGTTTGAATGCTACCTAGTGTTCACCATGGTACCCAGAAAGTGGGTTACAGCCTTACTGTTTCACTATTCGGGGGCGCCGTTGGGCACTTATCTCGACAGGTACGGTTTTTCAGGCGCGTAGAGAGAAATGATCAGCTAAGTAAGAGAGCCTGAACACTTTATAGGTTGCTGAAAAATCCACCACAGAAAAGCAAAGGGCGGCTCATGGCATACCGGAGCCGGCTGAGGTACGACATGTATACTTGGCCAAGATGGACAGACACACCATAACAATACCCCTCCGCCCAGCTCCTGAGGGGTGAAAAACCTGAATTCATTGCTGGCAGGGTTTGTGATATGGCACAGTAATCTTCAGCCAATTAAACCTTTCTCTTTAATAACCAACGCTCATCCAGGACTCCCGTGGAAAGTTGTCCAAACAGATCATATGTTTGAGTGGTCACCATGGTGCCCAAGTTTTAAGGGGTTTACACGCTCATCCAGGTCTTCCGTGGAAAGTTGTCCAAACAGATCATATGTTTGAGTGGTCACCATGGTGCCCAAGTTTTAAGGGGTTTACACGCTCATCCAGGTCTTCCGTGGAAAGTTGTCCAATCAGATCATATGTTTGAGTGGTCACCATGGTGCCCAAGTTTTAAGGGGTTTACACGCTCATCCAGGTCTTCCGTGGAAAGTTGTCCAAACAGATCATATGTTTAAGTGGTCACCATGGTGCCCAAGTTTTAAGGGGTTTACACGCTCATCCAGGTCTTCCGTGGAAGATTTTTTTCTGCTTTATACGCAAACTATATAATGTTCAACATGAGTAACATGACTTTCAGTTGGACCAAGCCACATTTCGAACAAACGAATAAAATCTAGGAGTTGTCTCATGGAAACAAAATACGAAGATGGCCAACAGATTGCACCACCTGCAGGCAAACCTGAATGAAATTTACACACACACTAAATCTGGATTAAATCCATAAAGTTTTTATGAGTTATAGCAAAGAAATCATAATTAAAAGATGGCCTCCAGGTGGCGACACCTTATGCAGGGAAATTTTTGCAGAGCTATAGTACAGAAACCAGAAGTGAAAAATACCAACCAGGTGGTGGTGCCTGCTGGCAAACATGCGCGAAACCATTGCGGAGCAAGGGCTCATGAAAAGGTACCCACATATGAAATTTGGACTAAGTCCATCAAGTTGTTGCAGAGTTGAAGCAGAGAAACCAAAATTCAAAGATGGCATCAGGTGGCGCCACCTGAAGGCGAACATGTGCTAAAAGTGACAAGGTTTCAAGTCAGAGCAGCCAAATAACTAATATGAAAAATATGTAAAAAAAGTCAAGTGTACAAAGGGATATAAGTAGTCTAGACTGTTCAGACATACCGACCATACTACAGGCAAACATAAGCGAAAGGCACCGCTAAGCAAGGTCTCATGGCAAGGAATCCACCCACCAAATTTGGATTGAACCCATCATGTCATCGTGGAGTTATATGCCATGTGGCAGGTGGCGCAACCTGCATGCGAATTTGCGCGAAAAATTATACGAAGCAAGGTCTCATGCCAGGGCACCCCCATAGGCCACAAACCACTAAATAATCGCCTTACTTATTATGTAGTAAATTTATTGGGCACATCTTACGAAATCGACACTCTCTAACATTTCCCGCCATGAATGACCTACCACACGATGT